>JBCEWC010000132.1:0-78062 GCA_038996855.1 Solanum aculeatissimum
GGTACTTAGAAGAAATCCAAAGAGATATTTCAGAAATCTTAAGACTAAAACCTATACAAGAAGAGCATAATCAAAAAACATTTAAGAAAATATGAAACAAGAAGCTAACCGAAGCATATTCGGCCAACAACCCCCCAAACCCTTCAACAAACCTTCTATAATAACCGGCTAAACCAAGGAAACTCCAAATATCCAAAATAGTCAACGATCTAGGACAATCCTTCACCGCTTCAGTTTTCTTAGGATCAACCTTAATGCCATCACCGGACACCACATGACCAAGGTAGTGAGCAAGAGTATATGGATCATTTGAGATTAGTTCTTCAAACTTTGAGAGAGAAGCAATTGCATGCCAAGTTTAGCAAGTGTGAGTTTTGGTTGGGAGAAAATCATTCCGAATGGAAGTATTAGCACCCTTCAGAATGTACAACTGTGAATCCCGACTGAACTCATTTTTTAAAATTGAAAATGGATCGTTTGGGTGGCTGCGTTTTGGAGTTTTTCGGCGGGTTGCAGGTGGGTTTCTTGGTGGTTGTTTAGTTGTTGTTTTTTGGTGGGGTTTTGAGCTACGTTTCAGGTGAGCCTGAACTCACTTATTTCTGCCATTGTTGGGCGTTCGTTGTGAAGCCGCTGATTGTGGGGTTTGGTGGCTGGTTGCTGATGGTTTGGGTGGTGGTTTTGGATAGTTGTTGGTGGCTAGTTGCTGGTGTTTTGTGTTTGGAACAGAAAAAGAACACAGGGGTCGTTTGGACGGAGCAAAGGTGGTGTGAGGTGGAGGGAGATGAGTGGTCGCAGCCACAGTGGTTACCTGGTTGTTGCTGGTCGGAGCGCTGGTAAGCTTTTCACCGGACAAGAAGATGAATAGTGATTCTTTTTGTGAATTAAAAATTTGAAAATTATTAATCTAACCTAAAATTATCCCCCAACTATTGTAATAATGTAAAGAATATATATACATTTTTCGGGCTAGAATAGGGATCCACATATATACGTATAATTTTATTTGTGTAAAAATAATAACAATAGTAATAATAAATAAATAAATTATTAGACTGCATTATAATTATAAAATCAAACTAATTAAAAATTCTAAAAATATGAGTAATTATTACAAAATTAATCTAAAATTGTCAAAAAATATATTTTAAACTATTTAAACAATAATAACACAAAAAGTATGAATTTTTAAAATGATGGGTCAAAATTGAGTGTCAACATTTATGATTTTGTAGTTGATACATATATGCTACAAATTTAAGTACAAGTTAATAACAAATACATTTATTTAGTATTATTCACAAATCTTGAATCATTCTTGATACATAACTCAATGTACTTATATCATAAATGAAATTATAAGCTAGTACCAGATACATTCAACTAGTATCATTCACAAACTTTGATTTGTATTGATACATAAATTCAAGGTATTTGTATCATAAATGATTTTTGGACTTTGAAAAAAATTGAAAATCATGCTTTCAATCAAATTCAATAATATGAAAAAAGAAAATGTATATTTTCATATTATCAAAAAATTGTAGATGAAAAGCTATTAAAAGAATTTTTAAATCCCTCCTTTTTTTAAAAAAAGTTTAAAGATTGATAACTAATGACCGAAAAAAAGGATGAATAAGAAGATGAAGATGAAAATTTATTATAATTTGGAATAGGTTGAGGAGAAGAAAATTTGAAATTTAAATTGTTTAAACTTTTTAAAATTTTGAGAGAGGTTGGTATCAATTTATTTTGCATAATTTGTAAAATTAAACATTTAATTTCATCTTAAATTTTTTTTAAGCTCAACAAACAAGTTCGATATGAAACATCATTTATGTATCCGAATGATACAAATTTAAAAGAAATTTTTATAAATTAATAAAAAATAGATATGAAATATAATTTACTCCTTAAACTGTAAAATTTATATAAGTTATACATATTTTATACCATTGCATCACCTAAAAAATTAGGAGATTGTTATATTAAATCAATAAATATATATTATGTGTTTATATTTAAATCTAAAACCCCTTACAAGAATTCTAAACTCATTTCTTAAGCCACTAGATTAGTTTCTACTCTAATTTTGTGATTACAAGTTTTTAGAATTTGTAGGTAACATAAATGCTAGGGAAAACTTTTTTTCTTTCCCCCAATCGAGGCTAGACTCGGGAAAATTGGTTCCATCCTTGATCTCCTTTTTTATTCCTCTCTCTTCCTTTATCTTCTTGCGAAGGTCGACAATTGCCCAAGCTAAATACTAGAAATAATTGTTAATTTGAATAATAAGAAAATAATTAATTTTATTCTTAACACTAATTATTATAGAATTAAGAGATACATATATAAATAAAAGTTTAATTATTTATAAGAGGTATATTAGTTAAATAATGCTTTTAATTTATTTTTTCTTAAGATTTATGCCAAATTTTAACATGACAAATAAATTGGGACGGAGAGAGTAACTCCATGTTTACCCTTCTAGGCTACTACCTTTTTAATTGGTATTTAAACTTTTTTATTTTTAAAATAAATAATATTTTAAAATTTGAAAAAAAATAGTTTTATTTTTTAAAAGTATCTTTATTTTTATGTAGCTAAAGAAATGCTAATCATATTTTTTCAAGCAACTCTTTTTTTAGGAATGAGTGTCAAAATTAAAGAGATTACGTTTTGGAAGGTAGGGAGTATTTTTAACATTAATAAATGGATTTACGTCTTGTGTTCAGAATTCACAAATAGATCCAAAAACTCCCAGTGACTAGTGTCCTTGTCACACGTATACTGCTCCCTCTTCGTTTCTTTCTCGGCAGCGTTCTCCATAAGCTACAGCTATTTTGCTTCTTACCTCTTTTCCACTGCACCAGATTAATGGCGGACTGGGGACCAGTGCTTATCGGAGTGGTACTCTTCATACTGCTGCAGCCTGGACTTCTCTTTCAGATACCGGGTAATAACCGTACTCTCGAATTTGGGAGCATGAAGACTAACGGAAAGGCGATTGCTGTTCATACTCTTATTTTCTTTACCTTATATGCTATTCTCATTTTGGCTGTTCATGTTCACATCTATACTGGATGATCTGATCTTCTCCAAATCCCCCTCTTATGCTACCACCATCTTAAGTAATCCAAGTTGTAAGCCCTTTTTCTTACTGAAGTTGAGATCTGTTTCTTTGTAATTTTGTTTTTCAAGAGGAAATATCAGAATTATATTTATGCCCTATTTTGTTTGCCTGCTCGTTCTCTTGCTGGCCCTAATGCTTATTCCTTTTTGTCTGTTGGATTTGGGATCTCTTTTAACTATTCGAGCCTCTCAAAATCTAAAGAAAACTAAGGCGGTGTGATTGAGACAGTAAGCTGCAGTAGAGTTTAGAGTATAATCGATTCTGCAGTGATTGACGGCTAATTAAATTAATTAGCAGCTAAGCTGTGGTAGAGTTGGGAGTATATTGTAATTGGTATATAGTTGACGCCTAGTTTAAGTAACTAGCTGCAGAAAATGACTAGTGATCTCCTTTCTGCGTTCAAAATGTGATCTTGAATTCAATTGGCAAGTGGCTCAAACACTCGAGGACCTTCACCATCAAACGCTGGGTTGAGGGTAAACACTATTGATCTTCTGGGATGGGAAAAGAAACAATTAGCAATAGACTACTTCAGTGTAAACTCATCTATCTTTACAAGCCTTAGCTTCCGTAAAATGTGTTTTGGGTAAAACATAACATTTCAATTGACAAGAAAACGAGAAAAGGTAGTGTTCAAGTTGCTAAATCTGTGTATTCTGTTGGTAGCACAAAGACGGATTACAGAGTAATATCAAGATAATAGTGCAATATGCAGGGCTCACTTTTCGTGCATGATTTCTTGGACAAAAGATATATGCCTGTATGATTGATGGACTAGGGACTATCTCCGTATTGTTTTTAAGTTCCATTATACTCCTAATTTAAGCTTTTAATTTCCGAGCTCGTAGATTGGTGTTTAAATTTTATCTGTGAGATCTGCAACCCATTGCTTGCGCCTTGAGAACAGAATGATTCTTTTTGTTTTTGCTATTAGAAATACCACAATGTTAAGTAACGCAGATACAAAGGATGTTGCATTTTGTCTAAAATATATATACCATGTTCCATGTAATAAATAGTACTTAAAAGGAAAAAAAGGAGAGAGATTCTGAATTATGATCCATCATGTACAAGAGGATATGATAAAGTGGTCCAAAAACTTGTTCCTTTCATTTGATGAATTTGATAAACATTGATATAGAACGCACAACACTTTGTCAGTGTGTTTCAGACTAGTTCAAAAGAAAAGAAACACAGAAAACGTTGATAAAACTAGAATTCCCTTCAGCAGCAAAATCTTTTTAAGAAGAGTCGAGGATTTGGCTGGAGCAGCAGGGCCGACGAAGAAAACTTAAATGCTGGTTTCTTGCGAGTATCAACCGGATCGTATGTGAACACCAATAGCAACTATCAAGATTGTATATATGCAGAAGAATAATATAGCATGAACTAGGATGGAAATGCCACTTGTGTACATATTCCCGAACTCAATCACCCGAGTCCTCGCTGGTAGCTGGAATAGCAATCCCGGTGACAGTAAGATGAACATCGCCACTGCAACCACCACTGGCCCCCAATCTGCCACCATCTTTATTTCAAGTATCGTGCTTTTCTCCCTCTCTCAAAGAATTTAACTAGGTACTCAGTTAAGGTCTGAACTCTTCAAGTTTCTCAGCTGTTGAATTTAGTTGTGGCGTTTGCACAATTGTAGCAGCAGATATAATGGAAATGTAAGTGATTTTGCTTAGTGAAGAAGGAGAAGGGGATATACTAAACTTGAGGGTTAAAAGCAGGCATTTGTGTTTTAAAGGGGAAGAAAGGTATGATTTGTGGTAGTGGGGGATTTTTGCTTTATGGAAGTCGACAGAAAATACCAACTTTGTGTTTAAGTTTCCGATTATTGAAGAACGCGCAAGCTTTTCTTTTGCCTTTGCTTTACAAAGTTTATCACATAAATTCATCAAGGTGGGGAGTCTTTAAAAATATTTTGATAAAGAAAGGTGGTGCTGGCGCACGTGGAAAGCAGAGAAAAAGCCAAAACTTTGTGCATTTACATTTATGCAAATGCTTTAATTTGGCTTATTTATATTTTAAGGATGATTTCTGATTACAGTTAATACCTCAGTTGCTGATTAGTCAAAGTTGGCAATGTTTAAGTTGTATCTTGGTCCATGACAGGTGAAAAGAGTCCATTGTAGATTTGCTTTTGTTTAAACCGCTTTGAGTAAAGAGCCAATATTTTTACATGAGTCTCATGGTAACAGTAATATACTTACAAACTGGGGGCTCGCCCTTGTGTCTCCAGAAGTGTGTTAAGTTTCATGGGCATCGTAATTTTTTGCATGCCAAGTTACATTGCCAAAAATACCAAATATTAATTGATTAAAATAGCATCAATTATGCAAGATGAGCATGATTCACTAACTTGAAAAATAGTCAAAAACAAGGTAAATTGGATGGATAGTGCAAAAATTATTACGCTATCAGTACATAACACTTAAATCCTCCTTCAAGGCCTCCAGATTTAGCTGCATGCACTTGTTAATTTTTTTTAAAATGTATGTCATTTGGTTATGTGGTTTTGAGTTTTGGATCGCAATTGGAAGGAATGTAATACGTACGAGAACATATATTGGGTTGACGAAGTGAATGGGCTCATATCTTTTGCTGCAGATAGGCCCATCTTCGTTCGGTTGGAGTTTTGTTGCATTGTTTTGGTTACAAACAATCATACAGTTTTCAAAGCCCATAAAAGGAGGTTGCCGTGCCGTCCAGGAGAAGAGTTGACAAGGTTCTCCATTGTTGCGTGGCGGGCAATCGTGTCATTGCTGTTCGCTATCAGCTGATAATACAAATGGATAACCATTTGTCTACGTTTTCTAAATCTATTTGTCTAGCTTTTGAAGGAAAAAGAAAATACTTTATTTGTCTGGCGGTGCGTTGATTACGATTTGTGTCTTGGCAGAGTCTGGATTGTCTAGTTTCACTTGTCCTTAATTTGCTGAAATAGATGAGCCACGGCTCTGCTGATCATTATCAAAAATAAAAAGGTCCAGCTTCCATGTCAATTAACTATTCCAAAAATCTCTTAAAGATTCATTGGTCTTTCCTTCTTCTGTTGCCCCTTTATCTTTACATCACCAATTAATCAGAGTAATAGAGATGGCTGATTGGGGACCAGTTGTAATAGCAGTTGTTCTATTTGTGGTATTGAGCCCTGGGCTACTGTTTCAATTACCAGGAAACAACCGGGTAGTACAATTTGCAAACTTTCAGACAAGTGGACTCTCCATTTTCGTGCATACCATTATCTTCTTTGGCCTCATTACCATCTTTCTTATTGCCATTGGTGTCCATATTTACACCGGCTAGCTACCATTTGCTGTTTCCTTCTTTCAATCAGCGTTTCTGAGCCGGTCCTTTCACTTCTTGCTTTGCTGTGGATTAGGCTTGTTCTGGATCTTACTGCAACCCTATTTTTAAGTGTTCTGCTTTTTCTTTTCTGATTGATTTTTACAGTTAAAAAATTCTGTATTCATTTATGTGGGTGATGTTGTACCAGAATACTCTTTAATATTACTAAAATAGTTTGTGTTTAATTTTGTCCAATATTTTGACTGCTTTTCAAAAACATTCTCATTGAAGGTATTAGTAAAAAAATATGAAGATCACTCATCCAAGATTCAACTGTTCAACTCATTATATTTTAAAATTGACTTGCAATTTTAATGAATTTTTACACAATAAAGTTATGTACCATACCGCACTAAGATACTTGCAGTAACCAAAGGCTCGTCGGCATCTGGAGACAGTAGGACAGTCGCAAGTCACATAAAAAAGCTAGATCGTATCATATATCCGATAAATAAGATCTATTATGACGAGAAAATATGTATGACGGGTAGAATTTTCTTGGAATATTCTATGTCGCGGAGGACATCAAATTTTTATAGAATTCTACAAGTATTTCAGTCGGTTTCTTGAAGACTATTCTACTTAAATTCTAGTGCAAAGAAAGATCATGATTCAATTGATGAGTCTTCTTCATATGCATCATGTAATGTGTGCCTTCTGAAGATCTAACTTTTGCAATAATCCATGCTACTCTTCACTGCCTCCAAATATCATGCAAGCAATGGCAACAAATGCTTCATCCATGGAGAACTTGCAAATCTAGCAAAGATGATTGAAGAATTGATCAAGAATGTGCAACACGAAGAATCTTGCATCAATAAGTTAATAAATAGGATGGATGACTTACTAGATGGGGAATTCAGCCATGTATCTGGAAAGGGTATTGAAGTTCAATAGATAAAAAATCCTATGAAGCAAGCACTATCTATCAGGGAATGCCGATTTCTGCCGAAGGGATGATCCCACTCAATCAATTAAAGAAGTTTATTGAAGGGTCCATCAAAGATAAGTATGAGGTCTCTACCAAATATTCTCATATGTATGACAAGCCTTACACTACAAGGATTGATAGCCTTAAAATGTCTGGCGGTTATCAACCTCTCAAATTTCAATTGTTCGAGGGAAAAGGAAATCTGAAGCAATATGTTGCACACTTTGTGGAGATATGTAATAATGTTGGGACCTATGGAGACTATCTCGTCAAGCAGTTCGTCCGCTCTTGAAAGAAAATGCCTTTGATTGGTACACGGATCTTGAGCCTATTAATAGTCGGGAGCAACTGGAGCATGGATTTCTTAATTGTTTCTATAGCACAAGGCACACAGTGAGCATGGTAGAACTCACGAATACTCGTTAAAAGAAAGATGAAGCAGTTATCCACTTTATAAATCGATAGAGGAATACTAGCTTAAATTACAAAGATAGACTTAGTGAATCTTCTGCAATAGAAATGTATATCCAAAGAATGCATTGGCGACTTCTCTACATCTTCAAAGGAATTAAGCCAAAGTCTTTCATGTCTTCCGCGGGAAAGGATATGATGCCTATTATTGGCACGCCCAATGGGACCAAATATGTCTTTCATCTCTTTTCTAAATACAAATCAAATCTGCAAATCTGAAAACCACAACACTGCAAAGGTGAAAAAAAGAGTATTCCAATCCTCGTCTTTGGGTTTCATAAGGCCTGCACTTCGATAAACTTTGAAGTAGGGGGCATTTGTAGACATCAAAATTAAATTTTATAAAACTCTACAAGATGAGTCCTATTTTAGTGAGAGTCTCTTAGAGACTACTTTACCGTAAATTCTAGCTTATGCCTATATAAAGGAAATAATATTCTCTTAAAGAAGTATCTCAGAAATCCATAAACTCTTGGAATATTAATAAATAGATCAGAATATACAAGTTTCTTTTTTATAATCAAATACTTCAAAAAGATCCACACAAATCCTTTCATGGAGATCAAGTCCAAATCATCATAGTTTGAGAAATACACCACCAACGGTCCTCAAATCACGAAAAAATCTTAGGAAGGAAGAATCAAGGGAGAAACAAATTTGTACCCACATTATTTATCAATTAAATTATGTTTCTTCATATTTTAATTGTGATTACAATTTTATTTTCAAATTTGTTTGGAACAAATTTTAAGGAGTACATATCAGGCATGCAATGGTTTTTATTTGCTACAACGAAATCAATACTTGTGTCAAATGATGATTTGTAGGATGAGGGTCCACTCGTACATTAAAAAACAATAATTAGTATGTATATAGCCCTTGCCTGAATATTGGGAAAGGCATCATGTTATGACCATTAATCAATGGTGAACACTTACAACAAACTTATTCCTTTCTGAATTAACACGTAAGTTGATCCACTGATCTGAAACGCTCCTGAACGCATGATATATAGTGAGCAGCCTTCATATCAACGCTTTCGTCTCCATAAGTTTTGTCAACCATCTCGGCATAATTATAATTAGTACCGTCACTCTGTGGTGGAACGTAATACGAAACTTTTGGTTTTTGTGGAGGAGCAGCTTGATCTTGGTTCACTATGAAGGTGGATGATAATGCTACACTGATGTTATTTGGATTAAAAGGAACAAGTTTTTCCTTTGGCTGATGATGATGATGGTGAAGTTGAAGATGATAAATAGTCGGAGGAGGAGTGTCGTCCTTGGAGCTGCTGTAATAATTAGTTGGTGATGATGCTAAATGAGTAGGTGCTGCTGATCGATACAAACACTTCACCAGTTTTCCTTTAATCAACCCTGCCCTGCGCTTGCGGCTCGACTCCATGTATTTATTTCTTGTGTTATTAAAGGCTTTTGCCAGATACACTAGCTACTATGTATGTGGCAATAGTAATAGCTACATGTTGGATTGACTCATGAGTGGCGAGGGGTGTATATATAGACAATTTCTTTTTTGTTTGGTAATAACTTGCAAATAACAAAAGCAAGTCCCGCAACAACGGACCTGACCTTCCTTATGGGCATTAAGATTTGTAACTTTAAAATTAAATTTGCTATATAAAAGGGTAAAGATGCATTAATAATTTAAACATTTTTATAGTATCTATATATTTATAAGCTAAATCAACACACACGTTTATATACACAGACGACTTTAAAATATCAGGATCGGAATGGACATGTGCAATTTGCTTTACGAGTAGATATAAAGATAGACTTAAAGCACCAATGAGTAATGTAGTATTATTCTTTCTTTTAGCTACATCCATCTGCCTCCGCTTGATATCTCAAATCTTTCTCTTCTTTTTTTTCTGGAATATTTCTCAAGACTAATTAATTGACTGACACTGTGTTGTTGCATTGTGATCACATTTAATGCAACATGAGCCGATACCCTGAATAGGACTCGATATTAAGCATCAGAATAACATATAGAAAATGACATAATACCCAATAATGAATATGGACTTGATAAACAAAATAAAAGACAAGACAATATATAGTTGTGAGATGTTGATGTCCAATATATTAAGGACTTGCTTAACATGACTTACTTTTCACTGAGCGCAAAGACTATTCATATCGAATAATAAATTGGACTCCATCTAATAATTTATAAGTATCCACTTCATCTGAATCTATATGCTTTCAATGTGGACCATATATAATTTCATTAACATTGTAATAAATACTAGATAAGAACCTACAAATTCTAAAAATATTAATGGGTTTTATTTTGCTACAAGAAAACCTTCAAAATATAACCTATAAACTAAAATTCTAGATCCCTCTCTAACAATAAATGATTATGTCTGATCTAGATATTATATTTAGTTTGAGTTTGAGTTTTATACATTAATGGTTGGAGATGACAAATATTCCATTGAATTTGATAATATAGGCATACGCTATCCCGAACACTACAATCATACAAAAAAATGACAGCGCAATTAAAATATCGAGATAATTAAGTCATTTATTAGGGAACCAAAATTAGTAAATGTCTTGATAAATGTTCCTCCCCCGATCCTAACTTTTCTCTCTAAGAGTCAATTTTACTAATCTTTAAAATTAAATTGGATTAGATTAATTTAATGTTTTATAATTAAAATTTAAATATTTGAAAACTAAATAAAAAGTATGTGATTTTTCTTATGTTAATACGATAAAAAATTATATACATTATAAATATTAATCATAGAATATATAATTTTAATCTCAAAAATGAAAAATATCACATAGATGGGCTAGAGTCAGTAATTGTTAGTCTGATAAAAATGATAACCTGCCAATAACCACAGATTAAATTCATGAATATATTGTACTGGTTCTCTATCTCAATTTATGTGGCAAAGTTGAAATTTCAAGAGTTAATTAAATTTTTGTTTGATAAAAACTTTTTTTATTTTTAAAAAATTTTTAAGTTGTTAATTATTATAATTTATATTTCTTTTTATTTAATTTTCAAATATATAAATATATATTTGTATGTATATATAATTTATTAAATCCAATTGATTATATATATCCGTAGTGATTGACAGGAGATTCCGTGAGAATAAGTTTATCGTACGTATATTAGCTAGCATAGGGTAGACAGTGACAAATTGAGAATTATTTCTGGTGCTCATCTTTCGAAACAGCTAGTTTGATAGTAGTACACTGGATGGTACTGCATTTTGAATTAATTCATTAATGCCACGAATGTCTTTAAAATGCTTTCCTTTATTAAGATGTGGATTTTATTTTGACATCATCAACAGCATCTTATTTTCTTGCATGAACGAGCTTAGGCATAAAATTATATATTGAGCGCTGGCACAAATGGTTCCTTCTTCCAAGACATTAAAAATGCTCTGTGACCATATATAAGTAACAAGAAGATTAATTACTCTTGGATTCCATCTCCATTTCTTGCCACGAGAATAAAGCAACGGACTTTTCATGAAAGAGACATCAACAAAAAGAGAGATGTATGAGGCTCTAATTTCCACATAACAAATTAAATAACTATATTATTTGATTTTTCTAGTGGAACAAGATACTATTAAAATGTGTCATTTCTCTCTTGAAGTGTCATATTACATCATCTATAAATGTAACCCCAAGTAAAATGTGCGTCATAAAGGGTGCATGCATAATGATCATAACGGAATTAGTGCACGACATGTTTTATTTACTATAACAAAATCAACTGCGTACTTATTAATTCGGATACGACAGCTTGATATGAATCATTAAAAAGTACGTTCAAGCGATCTGAAACGCTCCTGAACAGATGATATGTAGTGGGCAGCCTTAATATCAACACTTTCGTCTGTGCCAACATGCCTGGTATAATAATTATTAGTGCCCTTAGAGTCGTTACTCTTGGGTGGAATGTAATAAGAAACTTTTGGCTTCAGCGGAGGCGCAGCTTTCTCCTGGTTAACTATAATTATGCTATTTGGATTATAAGGAGCAAGCGTTTCCTTTAGCTGATTATGATGATGATGAAGATGAAGTTGATAAACAGTTCGCGGAGGACTATCCTCCGTGCTTGTTGAATTGGTGGCCTTCACTGGTGGTGCTGCTGCTGCTGCGCGGCCTCGGTATAAGGACTTCAATAGTTTCCCTTTCAAGAACCCTGTTCTGCGCTTGCGGATCGATTCCATTTCTTGTAATTACGACTTTAGATGTGGCAATGTAATTAATTACTAGTATGTAGATATTGGATTAATTATGAGTGTGGAGGGATGAGACCTCAAGAGGGGTGTATATATAGAGAGAGAATTTAATATTTACCTACACAAAATTCTTATTACATCAAATCACCTAAAATGTAACAATATACAAAAGAGTGATTGGTAAAAAAAGTTACTCCACCAGTGTAGTTTGCTTTACATGTGGATATGAAGATAAACTTGAAGCACCAATCGGGTATGTATTATATTATTCTTTTTGCTATATATCTCAAATCTTTTTTCTTGTAACTTTTTTTGGCTAACATGCTAATTTAGCTCATGCTTTAGTTGTTGTCTACTAACACTGAAAAAATGGTAAGATTCCTTACTCCAAAGTAATTAACTTAGGTAATTTTACACAAACCTTTTAGTGCGAAGAGCTAATTATATTATATTTTATTTTTTTTTAAAAAATAATTATCAAAATCCCTTAAAATTTAAAAATTTCAAATACATCACTCAATCTCTCGATACATTGTATCCTGATTTTAGATACATCACTCAATGTCCCGATATATTATCTTTGTCGATACAAAAGACACTTGTCCTACACGTTCTGATACATAAATACGTCACGGAAGAATGATGTATCCGAGAATAGGAGAGAGAAAGAATTTTTATAATTTCAAATTAAATTATAGGAAATTCTTTAAAAAAATAGTAAAATAAGTTATGTATTTAAGTAATTTTTCATTAACTTATATGGAGTACTCACACACGACGTTCCTTTTTAAGTGATGAACAAGAACCTACCTGAACATGCTTATGGCTTATGACTTATAAGCCAAAAGTAATAAGTTAGAATTTCTACGAACTTATGGATTTTGACTTATTTTTGTAATTTTGTTTTAAAAATAAATACTTATACACATATTTTCATTTTATTCAAATATTTCAAAACTATTTAAAAATTATTCTAATTTAAAAATATCTAAAATAAATCAATTCAAATGGCCAGTAAAACTTTTGAATGTGACTATCAATAAGTGTGAATTCCCGAATAAGACCCGTGCCCAAGTACACTTCAATTTCAATTTTTTTGTCCACTTTCTCTGTAGTAATTGAAACATTCTATATTCAATAAGCAATTTTTCCTACTCAATATTCTACGTGATATATTTAATATCATAAATTTTAAAAACTATTTTATAAATTATACATATTTTTCATTTATAGGGTCATCTCAATCATAATATCATTAAAGTAATTGTTTGGAGTCCCAATTTTTTTGAGGCACCCACTTTCTCTTTAAAGGGTGTGTGTTTGTATACAACCATATATGTTTGTATATTATTTTTAAAACGTTTCATATATTGATAAATTTGAAAAGAATTTTTCAATAAAAAATATAATAATTTTTTTATCTCATTTAATATAATGATTGTTGTTATAATTGTGAAATGGAATAATGTTTTGTTATTTGTAGCATTTTTTCAGACTTGTCTATCTATTTTGTTATTTTGTTTATATTTTGACAATTATCATGAACCAACAATATATATATATTATTCCTTTTTCACTATTGTTATTTCATCATTATTGAATATTATAAAGTCTCTTCAACGATCAAACTTTTACATTATGCAAAATCTATTATTTTGTGTATATAAAAAGATCAAATTTATTTTTTGGTATCTTCTTCAAATTTTAAGAATTAAAACTAATCAACTTTATTTTGGTAGCATTATATCAACTAATAAAATTTAGTTCAACACTATTTTGATATTATTATATATAAACTTTTCAAATTTTTGAGTCGTGATTATTATTTTAAGTTTATTTTATATATCTTTCATTGATAATCTACTCGTTTACATTTTTATTTCATAAAATATGCACATATATTATACTTTTTTAGAGCTCATTTGTAGGATTACACTGAGTATGTTATAATTATTCAATGTATACTTGTCAACCAAAAAAAATAAGATTTATCTATGAAATTTTGTTTTAGACCCCCGAAACTTGTTAAGATGGCTCAGTGTTTAACACCACAAAATTCATTTACCATTTTCTTTTATTTTTAAAAAATTCCATATAGTTAAACTAATTAGACAAATAAATTAAAAAGAAAAAAGTACTAATATTACAATTTAAAAAAAATAATATATATATATAGGAGTGGCTCGACAGTGTTAGAAAAAAGGCAAGCGCCTTATGCCCCCAAATTTGAGGGGCCTCAATTTTTATTTTAGTAATAATAAGTTATAGATTTTTTTAGAAAATTACCTAGTAAGTATTATTAACAATAAAGATTATTTACTTCATATAAAAAAAAAAGAATTATTAGAATAAGTTTGGTACATGTAGAGTATGATTACATGATCAATTCAAAAGAATTACCGAATGAAATCAATTATATTTATTTTTAAATAATTCTGCATTTCAAAGAGATAAAAGAATAAAATTCGTAAGAAAATATATCATTTAATTTTTGTCTTAGGCTTCTAATGTGCTTGAGCAGCCCTTGTATATATATATATATATTGACTTGATAAGGAAAAGAAAGTGAGTTGGATGTGGTCCAATATTATTAAGTAATGACATAGATAATATCGAACCATAAACAGGTCATGTTATGCTAAGAGACTATATTTGGTTAAACACCTAGAGTGATTGATGGCAGATTCCCAGATAATAAGTAAAATATCTTCAAAATCAGATGGATATATTTACTGCATCGAATATGTCACTAAAATGCTTTGACACCCATATTTCAACAAAGACATCACGAGTTTAATTAGTCAATTCTTATTTTTTTTTATACTTTTAGTTGGGAAGAACAATTCACGCCCTTCATTAACTGTTTGGGAATTTAATTCTGAGATATTGAGGTACAGGTATGCATCTGTATGCTACATATTACAAATATTTCCATTTTTGTATTAGTTGGTGGAAAAATAACCTTTCTATCATTCATCATTTGAACTTGTTAAGAATTAGATGTTGTAGAAACCTAGGGCATCAAATGTCACCATGGCATGACGCATGTTTCTTTTTATCAATCGTTGCCAATTCAGAGAATTATTCCTTGGCTAATTAAAAAGAGGATCATATATTTTTATAAAAGGGCTTGTTATTTTTCAGGTGGTGTGGGGTTGCAAGTGGGCATGCTGCGTTCTAGCCTTTATACTCATTCTCGGACATGTACATTGACGTTTCTTTTTTAAAGTTTACCTAAAAAATAATTGTTCTTTCTTACAAAAATCATTAATAATTCAATAAAATCTATGGAATTTTAATTTCTTTTAATAGTATTATTAGCAATAACCAAGAGGTTTTTTTATTAGTGTTGGAGATGGTGCTAATAATGTTTTTGGGTGGGATAAGATAGATATTCCATGTCCTACCCCTATATACTGATTACCGATTAGTCACACATCACTCTTCTCTTTTTTTGTGATTCTCTTTTATAAATAAGATAGATAGATATTCTCTTTGCCTTCAACCGTCCGTTGTGGATTATATTGTGCAGGCAACAGCTAGCTTAAAGTCCCTTTTTCTGTTTTCTTTGCAAGCAGCAAATGGCCTTGCCTATTCAAATAAGAGATAGGTCTTTCATTGCTAATAAATAGCTACTACATTCTTTTCTTGTACAATTTCCTAATATTTTACACTTCTTAAACAAAGCTCCCCTGTTTGCTCAACTTATGATCATTTAATATTATTCATTTTTTTAAAATCGCAACTCCATATGAGTTCCTTTTTGCACTATAAACACCTTTCAACATAAATAAATATACGTATTAATATAAAGAAGTGCTAAAATCTTTATTGGCATTAGTTAATTGTCATTCAATTCAATATCTTTAAAGACTTTTTCAAAGAGTGCTAAATATATTTAGCCGCAATCAAGCTATTGCTATAAATTAGTTGCTGCTAAAGATTATTAATCTAAATTATATGACTATAAATCATCTTATTACTCTAATAAATATACAAATAATTAAATAATGTGATATTATATTTGAGCCACATTGAAAAAATTTATCACATAAATTAGGGTACTGAAAAATAGCTAAATTTGTTGTTCCTTGCACATCCTAACAGGAATATATCAAAAAGGATATGCACGCATGTGTTAATCCTGTCTAATATAATAATTAAAAAGGAATATCCTATTCCCATCAAGAAGATGAATGTATATATCTTCTGTGATGTGAAGAAATTTCACGCAAATCGTCAATTAAAAGATTTACTTGTAATTATCTAACAAGTAGTATATGATGATGTAAATATTTTTTTATAGCGATGCTTCCCCTTAGTTGCAACTATTTTCTACCTTAACCGCAGAGATTCAATTTATGGATCATCATCAAATTAGACTCACCCCATAACTACAAAAAAGTTAAAAGAAATTTTGAAGAGAACAAATTGATCTTGTCTTGCCAGCAATTATATTCATGCTCATTGTACACATAAAGAGGACAGAATTCTGTCATAAGCCATTTACAAATCATATAGAGCTTGCCTTTACTTGTCAACAGATATCTAAACATCATTTTTATGCTTGTATGAGAAAAACTTGTCCAACCTTTCAATTTCTTCCCTTTTAATATTCTGTTAATTAAACCTTCATTATAAACTCTTTTTAAAATAAGTTTAAAACCACTTTAAAAAGTCAAAACTTTATTTTTTCCTACTTTTTTCTTTGTCGATTAAAAGTCATTTATGTTTTACCTTTTTATCCCTATTGTTTGTTTAAAATTTCTATATTATTTTGCTCTAACTTTTTTTTCCTATTTTCTTCTTCCTTCTTTTTTTTTATTTTGTTGTTCCTATTTTTTCTTGTTTTTCTTACTCTTTCTTTCTTTCTTTCTAAATTATTTTCTCCTTCTTTTATTTTTTCTTTATAACTTTCTTATGACATAACTTTAATTTACAACTACAGAATCAAAAAATCATCTTTTTATCTAAACATTTGTCGTGTATTTCAAATAGTAGTGCAACTGAATGCAAAATGTGTGTTTTGCACATAAATTATCTGTAATCACGATTAAGCGATATCTGTTCTTACTTTGATGTATTTTTATTTAACTTGTGACACTTAATGATGGAAATATTTAGTTTTGATGCAAAGAAATATTGTATAATTTACATGAACCTCATAGTGTTAAGAGCTAATTACATTATTTCTCTACTCTTTTTCAAATTACAAAAATCTCTTAAAATTTATGAATTTCAGGATATATCACTAGACTTCCGGATACATCAGAATGCACAGAGGAGATATATATCCTAAAGGGGATAAGACATTCAGATACATAGGGGAGGAATGTATCCGAAAAGAAGGGATGTATCCGAGAGGGGGATGCATGTGTATCAATGAGAGGGGAGTAATGTATCCGAGAGGAGATTTTTGAAATTTTTAAAAAATGATTAAGTAATATTTCATAAATATTTTTGTTGTAATCAGAATAATTCATCAGCATTTTTTTTAAAAATTGTATGAAATCGTATCGTTACCATTTGAAAATTTTTAGCCCAAAAGCTAGTTCTAGTTAGCAAACTCTTGAACTTGCCTACTTCAGAATTAACCCAAAATCTACATCTTGTAGGCCCAAAAGAGTTACCCTAAAATGCCCAGTGTTTAATAGTGCTTCAAGTTCTGCAGATTTGAGGAAATTTTCTTGTGACACCCCTTACATGGGATCACCATCGTAATCATCTCTTCATCTTTACTTGATTAATCATAAAATTCGTGCAATTTCAAAATTGTTGAGATTGGAATAATAATTAGAAAAACAAAATTCATCTCAGACGTGTTGATCTCCTGCCTGATTTAGAACTCCCTCTTATTGAATGGTAGAAATGTATCTGATAGTTAGCTAATGCCTCCTACTAAATATTTGTTTACATCGTTTGGAATGTTTATGATTATCATTATAAAACCAGTCATTCATAATTATCATTTTGAAGGCAGATTTTCTAATATGTCAGTGGTCGGTCTTCACTTGGCTTTTCTATATAGTAGAAATATATCTATATATATACACACACAATTATATGAAAAATTTCTTACTGCTCAAACTAAAAATCAATAACAAATATCTTAGGAGTTTGATTATCGATTTAGCATATTAATAAATCAAACATTGATAATACATAAAATCTGATTGAACAAATCGATGTGTATTAGTGCAAATAAGTATTTACGTTATAATCTGTGTTATTCATCAACATTTTGTATGAAATGGTGATTCAAAAATTTGAGGCCAAAAGGTAATACTCCTCTGTCGTATCTTTTGTTGCATCATTTGACTTTTAAATTTGTTGTCTAAAATAATTCTTATATTTATATGGCTAAGATTTATTTTACTAAAAATAAGAAAAAATATTTTTAATTAAAATAAAATGATATATTTTGAGGGACGAAATTAAAAAAAAAAAAAAAAAAAAAGAGGCCACCGAAAATGTGACAAAGGAAGTGCTAGTTAGAGCAACTCATGGGCTCAATTACTTCTGGATTAGTCCAAAATCTACGAGTTTAAGATCTCATCATGGCATTTTTATGGCCCAAAAATGTTACCAACAAGAAGTTAAAAAAGCCCAGCATTTAGTAACCCTTCAGTTTCTTGGGATTTGGGAAATTTCTTGTTTCTGTACCAATTGATTAATCGCTATTGTACAAGTCGGAATCAAATGTTCGAGCTCTTGAGACTGGAATACCAATCAGAGAAACGGAATCCATCTCCGACGTCAATCTTCAAGCGTAACGTTGGTCAAATTCGCTACTGGCTTGAGTAAGAGTCTGCTTCCGCCGCTTACTGTATGTCTTCCCGCTTGCCTTTCACTTTCCATTTTCTATTTTTACTCTTCATTTTGTTATCTGCTTGAAGTTTTTATTTTTTGCATTCTGCTTCATGTTTGAATTTCTTCATCGCTTTTTGGATAAAAAGTTAGCCGCCGGTTGCAGTAAAAACTAAGCGGTTCTGGTTATGTTATGTCCACTTTTAAGAATTTTCTTGCTTCTTTCCCCTTCCTGCTACATAACTCGAAATTTGCAACATCTGCAACCAGTCTTTCATGTTTTATTCCGTTTAAAAACACCCTGTCATGTTGAAGAGAAGGAAATCAGTGGGAGGACTGAGGAGGCAAGGAACGTATTACTTTTTTCTTCTATGATATTATACCTTCCAAAATAGCCTTGATTAAGTTTTCAAACTTATGCTTCACTTTTGGTCTGCAAAATCTGGTCACAGTTTTTTTGGAATGAAATTTCAAGTTGACCTTTTTAAGCAAAGGTACGGACATATTAGTACGAAGGGATCACTTCAAGTGATTTGAGTTGGGTCTTTGAGGTTTAAAGTTTGTCAATTTTAATGAGCATGCTCTTATCTATAAGTTGATTTTCTTCCTATCTCCTAGTTCTTGTTTGGGGTGAGGAGGAGGGGGGAAATCTGTTAATTTCCATTTATTCTCATAGAGGAATATTTATATCATGTGTGTTTCTTTCCAGGCCAATTTTTTTAGGTTAGTTTCTTAGGTTTTCTCGACACCAAAGCTAATTTAATGTTTCATGCTTTCTAAAGCAGCAATTGATATCCCTATGCTTTGTTTTGTTTTTGACTTTGTTCAAGTTTGCAATTGTATCACATATATGATTATGTTTTGGCAGTCATGTAGAATGGCCACCAAACACATGTTCCCTTATTGATATCATGCTCTGTTTTTGCCTAAACTTGTATGCCTCCACTTGGACATGGATCTTTAGCCCAAATCTATTGCAAATTCTTACTTTTTTGATATTTTCAAATATTATGTCTTTCAAATTGAACATTATACTTCTTTTTTTGTGTGCAAAATTTCTATCTTTTGGCATAGCTTAAAAGTCTTAATAAGTTGAAATGGTAAATTCATCTTATCTTATGATATGACTGTTTATAAGAAAATTAATCCGTCTTCACTATGGGAACTATAAGTCTATAACATATTCGGTCACCTTCTGAAATAAAAAGAAAGAACAGCATTGGCCCCCTGTTCTAGTCAAGAGTTTTGTGATTCTTCAATGTGGTGTCATGTTTAGACTCCTTTATGGTATAAATGTGGACTTCTTTATGATATGTGTTCTTAATACATTGAGTGATCTGGTTCATTTTACAGTAGCTATGTGTGCTATGACTCATGAAAAAAATGTATGCTAGTTATACAAAAAGTGTATTCCGCGCAATTTTCGTTAAACGGCTCCTAAATCCTTTCTTGACAAGGCTGCGAGCTGAAGTTTTGTAATTTTGACAGCAAGCTAAGTGTGCTTATCCTGTTCTGTAGAAACACAATTGCTCTAGGTCTTATCGGAACTCGGAGCCTACAATATAATGGTTGAGCATAAGTTTCTCAAGGTGCCATGCCTCATATTGACTCGCTGTCTTGACACAGCAGTCTTAATCACTTCATGTGGTAGGTCACCGTGAGTAACACTAATGTCAAAGTATGGTTCCATTTGTTAGGGTTAGAGTTTAGTATGTGAGTTTTGAATACCTAGACCATTTTAGGGTCTTGTGGCTCTTGGTGGGTGCACAGACATTTCAGCTGGCTTAATTACTATTGGCCTTTGACTTATGAGATTGACCGATGGTATTTGTAGTTCTAAAATATGTTTTAATAGCATGTTCTAGGTTATGTATAGACCCTATGTAAGGACACCCATGCTTTAATGGTATTCTCCGCCCTAAATTGAAGAAAACGTTTGCCAATTTGTTGTCTTATTCTGGATCATATCGCAACCTAGTTTGGCAGTTTGTGCATGCGTGGTTAAAGAAATTCCGGACAGTATGAGCAAAAGTACTTATTTTTAAGTCATTTCTGGGTTGGTTTCTGAGAAAGAGTGTTCATCAATCTTGTTTCTGTAAACTACAACGTATTGCAAGTTCTACTGTACCGAAGTTTTCATTCTATAGTTAGAAGCCTAAGCCCCCTAGAAAACTTATTTATAATTTTTATTCTCGACTTGTAGGTTTGAGTTTGATCTCCTTCTCCTTTCACGTCTTATCTTTTTAATCATTTCTTATATTTTCTCATCTCCTTATATTGTATCTTAAACTTTGCACATTTTCCCATTGTTATATAGGACTAACTTCTAGTTATTGTCTTTATCACGTTGTATTAATTTGTTTCTCAATATAAATTGACTCCTCCATTTTTGCTTGTTTCACAATTGGTGCAGTTGTTCTGTGTGTGTATCAGATGAACATGACATGCCATTAATGTTTCTTTAGGGAAACGGAGAAGGCAAAGCCAAAGGGAGATACTGAAGGAGGACAACCCCAAGAAGGACAAGCAGTAGTCTGACTCATTTGAAATTCTTATCAGAAGCTGTGGTCACTTCAACCACTGTGAGTGTGAGCCAAAGAATAGGCTAGAAAAGGGACCTGATGGCCGGCAGTGGTGGAAACCTTAGTTCCAATCAGTCATCTGTCTCTCATCAAGCTCCCAAAATCCTATTAGCCAAACCTGGACTTGTTACTGCCAGCAAATTCAACCGTGGTGGACCTGACGATGATTCTGCAGCTCACCGCCCACGTCTTCCCTCCGTTGGATCTCTTAATCTTCTCTCTGACACCTGGGATTTCCACACTGATCGTTTCCTACCGTTTCTAACGGATAATACGGACTTTACAGTAGTGGGTGTGATTGGTCCTCCAGGGGTTGGCAAGTCGGCGATAATGAACGAAATTTATGGTTTTGATGCTAGCTCACCTGGAACTCTTCCTCCTTTTGCCGTGGAAACAGAAGAAACAAGGGCTATGGCGAAGCATTGTACAGTTGGTATTGAACCGCGGGTTTCATCTGAACGGATTATACTGCTTGATACACAGCCTGTTTTTAGCCCCTCGGTTTTGGCTGAAATGATCAGACCAGACGGCTCCTCTACCATACCCATAATAAGTGGTGAATCTTTATCAGCTGAGCTAGCTCATGAACTATTGAGCATCCAGCTTGGTGTTCTTCTGGCATCCATTTGTCACATTATCTTGGTGGTATCAGAGGGAGTCCATGATGCTAGCATGTGGCAACTGATGTCAACGGTTGATTTGCTAAAGCATGGCATACCTGATCCATCATCTTTAACCTTTTCTCATCCTCAAAGCTCTGAGAAAGAAAACAGAGACAAAATTCTAGATAGTGGAGGAGAGTACATGGCTGATCCAGTATTTGTGCATACAAAGCTATGCACTGAAGATCTAGCACCATGTAACCTTGTTCAACTGAAAAAGGCGCTCACACAATTCTTTTGGTCGTCATCCTTTGTGAGATCAAAAAACGATAACTCTGCCAAAGAGAGTCAAGTTTCTGCTGTTTCTTCCAACGTTCATAGTGCTAATCGAGGATCTGAATTTTTAAAATTATTTCTAATTCCATCTAGAAATAAAGATGATTCCGTGAAGCCACAGTATGAAAGTCACATTTCAGCATTATGGAATTTGCGGGATCAGGTTTTGTCGAAGAGAGGCCCATCTTTCTCAAGGACTGTGTCAGAGCGTGATTGGGTGAAAAATTCTGCCAAGATATGGGAAATTATCAGGAATTCATCCATTATTTTGGAGTATTGCAGAACTCTTCAAAGTTCTGGCATGTTTAGGAGGTAATAGCTTTTAATTTTTTTCTGGGGTGATGAACAACAAAGGTCCTAAATTATGGAAGATTTTCTGTGCTATTTGCCGCCTAATGTTTTAGATTTTTATCCGTACAATGTTGATTATATACCGACATTTAGGGTCCCCATATACTATATCGTTTTGTAGTCCCTCAACTAGTTGCCACTTTATGATAACTATACATTATAAACATTGGCGTATGTATCTCGATAACTGCACTTCCATTCTTCTAGTATATATCAAGATGTATCGATCATGTAATAACATAAAGAGATGTGCAGGATATGGCCATCTGATGCCATGCAAAGATGAGCTATTTCCCCTTCTTTGTGGATGGACTTTAAGAATACTACTTGTCCTCAGGTAGGACAAATTGCGAAAGAATGTAATTTCTTGTGTCATGCTTGGTTAGTATGACGAAGAGACTATGATTTTGGAAAGCTCTGTTTTAATCTTTTGGTTAAAATTGTCATTCTACGAAAGAGCTAGAATGGATTGTATTGAATCATCACTAAAGCGAAGAAAGGGCTTTGTTTTATATCCTAAAAGAGTCCGACAGTCTGATCCTTAATAACATTTGCTTTTATTCCTTTTTATTTTGTTGGGTCTATAGCGAGGACTCTTCCTACCTAAAATACAATTCTTTTTTCTCATCTAAATTAGAAATATGACCATAGTCAAATGAAAAAGAGAAATTAAATGTAGTTGTTTCTCATTCTTTGAATCTTTTCAGTTGGCTTTTTTTATTCTAATCTTTTCTTACAAAAATGAAATCTATCATTTTCTTTTATTATCCCAACTTTACTCCAAGTATATATATAGGAAAATGCAATTGTAAACATCAAATTTACATAAAATTAACGAACCTTCACTAATGGCGAAGGTTAGAGACTATAAATACGAGGCTGAAACTGCAAACACTGCTGTAATTTAAATTAACGTTTGCCTTCTAAAGTAACAAACAAATTAAATTGAGCATGTACTGATGGTTACACCCATGCTGGATTATTTGCTGATCTTAGCCAACAGTCGCAGTAAATATACATTTGTTTTACAAGTCTAATCTTGAAGCATTAATAATTAATCTAGCTTTAATTCACTTGGAAGCATATACTTGAGAATTAATTAAAGGGGATGATTGGGGAAAAATATGCATCTGCTGGAGGATCTGTTCAAAATTATCATTGGGTTTGTCAATAGGATGTGTGTGCATGCCTTCATAAGTGGTCACTACAACTCCTTCATCTTTCGAAAGGCGTTGTACTTGCTTCTTCACATTGCATCCTTCATGGGTACATCTGTAGTAGCTTCTGCACATTTTGCAATAAATAAAATCATTACTTACTAATATACTATTACATATACAAATCTGGAAACTAGCTTTAACTTAGTCATGTGCCTGAGCAAGAAATTTGTCGCAAAATTAAATTTACAACTATCTAAGTTCTATACACTAGATAATTTTCTGACGGATGTGCACCAGACCAGCCTTTGCCAAAGGTTGATGCTGATTTTTCATGGCCATATTAGTTTTCAGTGAGCGAAAAAGTTGATAACTTATTTAAATTAAATGTGTGCTCACGCATGGGACTCGATCCAAGAACGCTTATGTCATAGGCAGGGGTGGCTCGACAGTGTTAGGAAAAAGGCAGGGGTGGCTCGACAGTGAGGGGCCTCAATTTTTATTTTAGTAATAATAGATTATAGATTTTTTTTTTTAAATTACCAAATAAGTACTATTGACAATAAAGATTATTTACTTCATATAAAAAAAAATTATTAGAATAAGTTTGGTACATCTAGAGTATAATTATATGATCAATTCAAAAGATAGAAAAATAAAATTTGTAAGAAAATATATTAATTTATTTTTTTAAAATTTAAGATCTTCATTCGATTTTCGCCTTAGGCCACTAATGTGCTTGAGCTGCCCCACCGGGGAACTCATGGTCTTTCAAATGTATAGGAGAAACATTACATTAATTATTTACATATGAACTTCAACAAAGAGACGCACAAATGAGAAAATCAACTATAGTGATGTCACCCAAAGTATGTCCTAGCATCAATGAAATTAGTGGAAACTAGGGTTCACATTTTAGCAGAAAGGAAAAGGAAGAGATGTTGTTTTTGTCTATGACTTATTAAAAAGTATATTTCGATTTAGTGATGATCGATCAGGTGTTACACACAATATGAGTTCAAGTTTACTAACTAATTATCTTACCAAATATGACTAAAAGATGGAAGGATTGCTCGGATAGTAAGCACCCTCCAGCTCCAACTCTAAACATCATATACACAACCTAACATGTACGGGCTATATATGGTATCTAATATCTCTAACATAATTAGAAAGTTAAGAATGTTTTTTGGAAACTGATGGATAATAAGCTAAGGGCGCTACTAGAATACAATGTCAATTTCCATTCATATACGTACAACAGGAGAAGAGAGAAAGTAATTGAAATAAGTATATGTATATAGGTGAGAAGAAATGAATTACCTTGGGTAATTGTTGTTCTTGACAGCTTTTTGTCCATATTTTCTCCATCGATAGCCATCATCAAGTATATCAACCTGACTTCTTGTTTGGAAAGCAAATCTGGGCTTCTTCATTTTCTTATTATCTCCCTTCTTCTTATTATGATTTTCTGATGTATGCATCTGGCTGGACGACGACGTCGAGTTGTAAATACTTGTTGAACCAACAACGAACATCTGCGAATCATTCTCCATTTATACTATAAATGGGATGAATTTTTAGTAGCCTGCGTGCTAGTGTCAGGAGATATATGTATGACTTGTCTGAAAATCAGATCAAACAAATATTGCTGCTACTAATTGACGCACTCTATTTTATTTTATATATAGAAGAAAGAAAACGTATAGTTTCATCAAAAGGTTAGAGTTGTAATATAAAAATTGAGTACAACTTCCACAAAATTCAAAATAAAAATACTAGTGATTTTGAAAGACGACTGGTATTTCTTTTTCTACTATATTAATTAACGTGGAAAAGTTACCCCCGGCGGCTCGGTCAAGCCATCATTAACTTTGAGAATTGAAAATTACACATTGACTTTAACCTTCTTAGTGATTTTCCATATTGTAATTCCTTACGCTTAACTTCATTTTTTTTAAAAGCAGAATACATGTACAAAATATTTTTTTCCATGTAACATGTATAATAGATTAGTAATAAAGAATCAATAGAAAACACAATTTACATATCGACTAATACTGAAGGAAGTCCAAATTTTATGCATGAATAATTTTTTATTTTGAGGTTGTACTATTAGATCACATTTTAGAAATATAACATTTATCCCACAGAAAAATAATTAAAATATGCCAATTATTTAGAAAAGGAATAGTAAACCATTAATTGTAGGTCAAGAAGAAAAGGAAAAAAGAGGTCATTAATTTGATCCGTCAAAGAAGGTGGACAGGTTTAATTCCATTAGCAAATGTAGCATAGATAATAGCCCATCGCACTAATGATTAATAAACCAATTTATATCTACTATGATTCAACAAAACAAACCCTAGTATATTTGTTCTTTAATCATCACTTGTACAAATTAATAACATAATTATTCTAATCCAAGTTTCACATGGAAGAGAAAATATATAGTATTAGTTTTTAATTAATTTTATTATGATTGATCGTTACAAAAAGCAATTCATTTGATCAAAATAATAAATTATTGAAAGGCAATAGAGGAGTCAGATACTCCTTTTTTTTTTCCTCAATCAATATATATGTTACATTTGGCAGTTTAATATTCACTCCACTCTACATGAAACTTTTTCCGTTTTAATTTTTATATTTAGACTAGATAATCGTGCCTGTGCGGATCCAATATTTATTATTTTTGTGTCATAATTATGCGATATAGAGTTATTCCTCTTGTCCCAATTTATGTGGCACTGATAAAATTTCGGCAATCAATTTTTTATGTCTTTTACTTTTAAATTTTTTTTTAATTATTATGATTTATATTACGTTTACGTCATTTTTACATAACATATGTTATCCATATATCTTTATTTATGTGACACTGATTCAAGTGTTAATTGAACTTTTTGTATGTCTTTTAAATATTTAAGTTGTTAATTCTTGTGATTTATAGTATTTTTTATTTAATTTTCATATATAGATATATTACCATTGTTAATTATCTATATTTATGATAATTTTTACGTAGTTTCCTAATTTAATAATACATACTATTTCTTTTGTCCCCTTTTATGTGACGCCAAAAAAATTATAAAGTTGTCAAATATCATGATTTATAGTATTTTTTATACTTATCTAGATTCATAGTAATTTTTACATAGTTTCCTAATTAAATAATACATATTATTTCTTCCGTCCCCTTTTATGTGATGTCGATAGATCAATTTCAATAATCAATTAAATTTTTATTTTGTTTTAAATTTTTTTTTAAATCAAATCAATGAAGCAGATACGTTAATAGACAACTACCTACTTGAACAAACAATTGAATCAGATATGTCGATCATAACGTGCTTGCTACTTCACTCTTATTAATAGTAGTGATTCTTAACTTAAAATTTTTTGTTTTATTTTAATTTATGGCATCCTCTCACATAGCATATCTAATATATATTTTACATCTAAATTTATAAAGTCATAATTTTTTTTATATACCATTGGACTGATTTTTTTTTTAAAAGAAAAGAGACAAGTTTTCAGTCTGAAAATGATTTTGACCAGTTTTCAAATGGATTTTTTTCTACCGACAATTTCAACTTTCAAATCCATTTTTGCTAACTTTTTCAGGTTGTAATTTTTTAAGAATATCAAATTATATTATTTGTCCAAAGAACTCTATATATACCACCAATTCTCTTGATAAATTTGCTACTCCCTTCGTTCATCTTTACTTGATTCCTATACTATTTTAGAATGTTCAATAATACTTGTTCAATTTGTAAAATCAAGAGATAATTTTACACTTAGTTCCTAATTTATTCTTATCATTAATTATAATTATTTTCTTATTATATTTTTCAATACATTATATTAATTATATTCAAATGATGATTTGATAAAATTACCCGTATCATTTACTACTTCTTAATTGATATATCAAGTCAATAGGGGTCAAGTAAAAATTAACATGAAATATATAAAAGTCTTCTATTTTCCTAAAATTCCGCCAACTCTCTGGATAATTTGAGTACGTGCTCTTATTGAAAAAGAATTTATTAGAGCCTCCACAAAAATATAAAATGGTTGGACAAAAATAAATGACACTATCAAATTAAATAGAGTATTTGGACAAAAACATGTGGTGTCACAATAGACCATAGTTGTACTATACAGCACGTGCATTGGAATAAGGTCTGACATAAGACTATTCATATTCGTAGTAGTACTGCTATATAAGGGTAAAAATATTATTATAATTGGCCATATATAAAAAAATAATACATATATATGTTTAGACTTTTTTAATCAAAATATTAATTGTAGGTGCATGCACATAAGAGGTTTAGAATTAAGTATAGGTCAAGAAGAAAAAAAAAAGTAGAAAAGAGGGTCTTTCTAAATAGAACTTACGGTCTAAAGAGGTGGACACGCTTTCCATTTGACTTGTTATCATGTTTAAGAGAAAAAGAAAGATTTTTGAAATTTGTATCTAAAATTATTCTAAAATATTTATGTAGATGAGAATCATTTAATTAAGTTTAAAAGAAAAAATTTTAAATTAAATTATTTTCAATTAAAGTAAGATAAGAAAAAAAAATTGGACGGACCAAATTTTTTTTTATGTAAAATAGGACAAAAAGAGTATATTTAAAATCTAATTTAGTCGATAGACTCTCGATAAATAATAATTCGGGTGGATCATAATTTGTAGAAATAGCATTACGCTAGGCGTTTTCTACAAGGCAAAGGAAGTATTAAATTTTAATCTTATTATGACTTTGTCATTTAAAAAAAAAAAATTTGATAAAAGTAATGGAATGTAAAAAGATAAAATACTATTCCTTCCATATCAATTTATGTGTTTATCTTTTTATCATATATCTTTAAAATATTTTGAATTTATCAATTATCGTGATTTATAGTACTTTTTATGAATTCCAAAATATATAACTTTTATTTTAAAACACTCTGTGCTAAATTCCTAGTCAAACTTAAATTATTTAACTCTCAAAAAATAAATAGTGACATAAATTGAGACGTATGAAATATTAAATACAACTTTCTTTTGGAATCGCCCCATAACCAATCTTCTCCTGATACTATGCAGCGATATTTAATGAAGCTGTATGAAATTATATTAAATCTAAAATAAATAAATAACTAAAATTATCTACAATTAACCGTTTAAATTTTGAGTGAAAAACAAGCAAAATTGAATCATAGTAATCAGGAATCGATCTTTTTCTGGTCAGCTAATCCAAATATTTACGACTTTCAACATATAATTCAACGGTAATATACTTTGGATAAGTACTTATGCATATGTAGGAGTGGCAAAAAATATTTTCCAAAGAAAGTAATCATATAGTTTGATTCATTAAATAATAATTGACTATTAAAAATGAATATGATACAAATATTATCCGCTAAAAGAATAGCTAGACGATATATATGTTATCTTAACTTATTATATTTCATGAGCTTTTATTATTCGATTATTTTTTATCCATATAAAAGTGTCCATCGATTAATTTTTTTTTTTTTAATCATATAAAATATGTATTAACGATAAATTTTATTTATTTTTACTTAACTCATTTTCGATATATGGATGGAAGTTTAAAGTGCACATCAACGTATGCGTCAGGAATTGCGCATGAAGGTTTGAATACTAGATGATTTGGAAATGGTAGGTAGGTAGGATATCATTTACGACTAGTCCAATCTTTGAAATGCTGCCTCTCCACAATAGATATATACTGAAAATGGAGACAATACACATCACACAATCTCCTTCTAGAACAATCCATGACTGAATGTTTGATACAGAAAGACAACAACATTTGTTTTTATTTAAATTAAATATTTTTAAGTGAATTTGGACCTATATTATTCTCTTTTTTTTACATGTAACTATGTAAGGAAAAAAATCATAAGTCACACTAGTTAATAAATTAAAGTATTTAATTAAGAAGTTATTTAAAAAAAACTCAATCATTTAACTTTCTAAATAGCAACTAACACATATATTAAAATGCATAGAGTATATAGTATACCATGTGTTTCAATAACGTCTACGTTATACGACGGTATTGATTCCTGTTTGTGCTTGACGATTGCAGTCATGCATGACACCATAATTATTTTTTTCTCTACATGAACAATACCAACAATAATAATATCATATAGTGGGATTTAGGGATGATAAAAATAATTTATATTTATATTAGAAAAGAAAAATGGTGAGCATCATGTACACCTTCTTTTTAAATTTGTTTGACTTTGACAGTTTTTTAATTCTAATTTTTCTGCATATCATATATAAAATCACAAAATAAAAATGTAGGTTTATCTACATGTGATGATATATCTTTGCTTTAAAATCACAATTTCTTTATAAAAAACTTTAAAATATTATAAATTACATAAAAAATCAAATAAATAAATTAAAACAATAATGGGTAGTCGGAGAACGGGAGGTATGAGAATATTAAGAGCACGTGTAGTGAAGAATAAAGTACTCCTAATAAAGATGTAATGTGAGTCTATTCATAAATCATAATAGCACTGTGGATGGCAATGGAGCGGGGCGAGATGGGTTGAGCTCAATTCGTGAAATTTTAAAATTGTTTGTTATGTTTCGTATTATGATTATTTTTTTTTCAACTGTCTTGCTCCGCTTCACATAAATTCTCCCCGCTTAAATTTTTAAATTCTTTTATTTTTTAATTGATTTAATATGAAAAAAAAATTTGCATTTTTAAAATTTTTCGTTAATTAACGTCTCAACAACTAATTAACTATTTTTAGTTAACATTTCAACAATTGTTTCTTAATCATTAATTAAAAAATTCGAATTAACAACTAACAATTTATCGGATATGTCTAATTTAAATTTTAGAAAATAAAATAAAATTAAAGTCAATGTTTAATATAAAGAGTTTATATCTTTGATTTTTACTAATTATAAAGATTTAATTTTCTTCGAATTCCTATTTGGTTTTACAAACTCGCAACCCGCCCCGCCCCGCATTAGTTTTAAAAATAGTTACTTCAACTCGCTCCCCACCCGCCCCACATTAGTTTAAAAATAGTTACTGCAACTCGCCCTCCACCCGCCCCCACCCGCATTAGTTTTAAAAATAGTTATTTCAACCCGCCCGCCCACATAACTGTAAAACTATCCAGCCTCGCATATCTTTAAATCTGCACTGTACCCTCTCCACCCCGCTCCATTGCCAACCCTAAATAGCACTGCTATGGCGGCAGCCTAGCCTCCTATCTCTACTTACAAAATTTTAGACTCCATTAATCCTTAACTTGTGTTTATGGAATTCATAGCTCAAATTATTTATCTTCTTATCCTAATTTTTTAATTTCGCACACGACGTCAGCATACTTACTATGAATTAATCATCTGTGATATTTCGTCGTTATATTGATATCATATATTCCATCGGTATATTGATAACCTACCGGTATTATATAAGATTGAACACTTTTTTAAGAAATAAATAATAGCAATTAAGAGAAAATTATAAACTCTAAATTAGTAGAAAATATATTTTTTGTGATACTCCGTTAGGATATTAATACCATACCGATATCATATAAGACTGAGTTTAATCTTCTTTGGTACTCTTCTGATATATTGATACCTTATCGATATTTACTGTGATATTCCAACGGTATACTGATAACCAATCAGTATCATATAGGATTGGAGCTTGCAGCTATTCTCTATGATACTCTATTAGTATATTGACATCCAATCGGTATCCTCTGTGATACATTGTCAAAAAATTGATATTGTCAAAAAATTGATACCTTATTGATATCTTCTGTAATATCCTATCGGCATCATATAGGATGGATATTATTGTCAGGGGTGTGTTAATTATAATTAATTAAAAAAGATAAATATAAAAAAATATATGAATATAAATAATTTGTTTGAAAGAAGCATGGATTAAATTTTTCATGAAGAAAAATCCTAACTTGTGATTGAATGTTGGGTCAAATATTCAAAGCCCAAATATAACAATTAAGAATAAGCGCTGCTCAGAATCAGATGGCGCCGTCCTGACTAATTAAAGATTTATTATATTTTCCTTTGTTTGTTTACGCTAGTCACCAAAGATAGCCTAATCTATGAATTAGTGTGTCAACTTTGAACATCACTTCCACTTATTGCCAATTTTTTCCCAAAACATATTTCACCTCCTTTTCTAGAATTATCACAAAACAACAATTACATAACAGAATTAATTAAGGGGAAATTACATATATATATATATATATATATATAAAAAGTAAAATATTTATAAAAAAAGTAGCTCATATTTTATTTATATAAAAAAATAATCCAAAATTACTGAAACTATACATGACTATACAATATGGTTTGTCAAAAGTTATAGAAAGTATACACTTCTATACAATTATATTACTTATACATGAGCTATACACAAAATATATATTATGATACATAAATATACACCAACTATACATGTCTATACAACGAGAGCTATTTTTTTATAATTTTTTTAGTTTAGTGTCTTTCAGTGTAATTTTCCCATTAATTAATGACAACAAATTAAAGGAACACTCTTATATCATATGGCCGCAGATCCAAATTTAGAGGAATTTTACCGGATTAGTCCAATATCTATTAGACTTCTGAGAGGAACATCTGTTATATATATACGTAATATATGTGGATACGTATCAAGATATATATTTTTTGTCATATTGATATAAAAAAAGTTACAATCAATAATATTTTTCTTATAATTTTTAAATAAATTTATTTAATTTAATTTAGCTTTAAAAATTACTCAAATTAATTTTCCAAAAGCGCAACATGATAACTAAAAGAGATCAGTGGAGTATATTAAGTTGAAGCGTAAACTATAAATTAAATTAAATTTAGAGTGAAAATCATTTATGTCTTCAAACTTTGGTTTAAAAATCAAGCTCCTCCCTCAACTTTGAGAATTAATCATTCCTCCTTCTTTTATCCTATGCAAAGTCTATTTTACCCTTACCTTTTTTATTGCTCCATTTATATAAAAAAATTAATCTTATAGAAAAAAAATTAATTTTTAACCTCTGTATTTATAGATTTTATTTAAATTTTATTAGCTTTATAAGTTAAAAGTTTGTAGTAGAATTTTTTTTTTAAATTATTGTTTTAATATTACATACATTTACGTATGTATGAATGTATTCTATGCGCATATTTAACTTTTACTTATCTCTTAGGCATCATACATTAATGTGACATTTAACTTGGCATTAGTTGACATCTATTGCTTTCAACTTATGGGTGAGCATTACAATGCATTTAAACTTATATAAAATTGAACAATAGACATACATGTCTCACACGTAGCATAATATATTTTCTATATGGCATAATATAATCAATTTGAATGTCTCTCATGCGAATTATCATGTACAAACACGTGTGTCTACTTCTTCAACCTTATAAAAATTTAAATGTCTATTTTTGCACTCCCAAAATTTGAGGGCGTATAAAACAGTCGAAGCCACGTTACAAGTGCACATTATGTGATTATGTCTATCTTTTATTCTTTACTTTGTAAATAAATTAATTTTGACTGTCATTAATAAAATATTTTCTACATTATAATTTAAAATTTATTTTACAATATAAATAGATAATCATTTTAAAAACTATTATGAAGTATCTTCATTTTTATTTTATTTTTTTATTACTTGCATCAAAATATAGTTAAAAGATTACCACATTATAGATTTCTTTAAAATTAATAATATTATTTTTTATTTTATTATAGAAAAACATTAATTATATACTCAATCAATTTTTTTCTTTTTTGACGAAATTAATATTTTTTAATAAAAAGATTATTATATAGATTAAAAAAATAGGATTTTAAAAAAGTATAAAAAATAAATAAAGATTGATAATGCACATTTAAAAATATTAATTAAGAACAAGAGGGGAGAATAATTATTTTTCAAAGTTGAGGAAGAAATTTAATTCCAAATATATAGCAGAAGATATTTGTTTGGCTAGAAGAAATAATTCCATTTATTTTATTTAATTCCTCCTCCATTATGTCTCATCTTCTCCATATTAGATATTGATGTCGATTGGCTACTTAGCCTAAGTTTGGCAACACATAACGGCTAATTTTTAAAATATACTATTTCTTTTGTTCATTTTTATTTATTTATTATATTAAATTTTTTTTTACTTATTTAGCATATAAAAATAATAATTTTTTGACTCAAATTTCGTGTTATTTTTTTCTTTACACATTTATTAAAAAATAGTTTTTTTAATTTATATCCAAGCTACAATCTTTCTCCCTTATAACTTCAAAACAAATAATTATAACACCTCATAATCAAAGACTTTGTTGTCTTCCAGAAAAACTATACAACGGACAATATGAGAAAAATATTAAATTTGTCTAGAATTTTTAACGTGAGAAATAATTAATGGAAAAAGTAAATAAGCACCTAACAACGTCTGAAATGTCAAAAGTAATCATAAACTTATACCACCTCTGTTTTTATAGTCCTCATTAGGGTCAACAAATCGATTGGTGGTTTAGTTTGACTTGATTACACATGAATTGATTTGATTTTAACTTTAAAAAGTCAATTATAAACTAAAGTATTAAAAGATAAAAATATTTACTTTGACATATAATTTATAAATATTTTTATACTTTTTCATCATTTTTATCTTTTAATATATTATTTTATATTTGACTTAAATTTTTTAATAGTTATAGATATAGTAACCCTAATAAAGCAAGTTAAAAATCAAAACAATATGCTAGAAAAAAAAACAATTCAAAACTAAGAATAATGATAATGTTGAATATTTGTTCTTTAGTTTTACATTGATTTGGACAATCAAAAAACATAACCTTAATTTAATTTTTTTAATCTTTAATTATCTAATTAATACTTGTTAGATTTGTTTTGGTATTATCCAGTACTTTAAAATTATGGTTATTTTTGTTATTACTTATTTATTTGGAATATTTATTTTAGGCGATTTCAAGTCATTATGATTTTTTGTTGAATATCTTTTTGTCATCACTCATATCATATTTTGTGTTATTTTCTTAATAAACACCCTAGATAATTGTATTTTGGTGGGACTAAAAAAATATTTGTAGTACAAATTAATTATAGGTTTGTATAAGTATTTTATCGGAAAAACCCGAGAATTTCAAAAAATATCTTTGAAAAATTGAAATTGAAAAAATCGAGCTTTATTAGTTCGGTTTGATTCATAAATTTAATGTACGTCCAATAGAAATAGTTTGGTTTAGTATTTGAAAAATGGATAATTTCAAATATATATACAATAAACTAATTAATTTTCAACAAATATAACTCTCTTTTATTTACATAAAAAATAACCCAAATTCATAGAAAATATACATGACTAAACAATATAACTTGTCAAAAGTCATAGAAAGTATACATTAACTATACAATATAGATTACTTATATACGTGTTATACACTGAATATAGCATAATTATACATAAAATATACACCGAGTATACATGCCTATATAATGAATGACTATCTTTTTGGTAAATATTTTGGCAGAACGATCATGCACTGTAATTGTCCCTTTACAAAATTCAAATCAACTTGATCGATATACACCCCTAGTTGTCATGATATAGAATTTTGCACGATCCTTATGAAAAAAAATAATTTGAAAGTGTATTTTGATTAATACAATTCTTATTAATTCTTTAATTTTTATTTATTTAGCTGTCTCTTAATGCTAGAATAGTTAATGCTAAAGACAAATATAAAAAAAAATTAATTCGCTCTTAATTATTCAAATGACTTAGTAAATATTTTGAAGAAAAAAAAAGTATATATGACAACGAAAAAACGAGAGAGTTATTAATTTAGCTAAAAAATTAATTACAATGTCAATGAACGAAAACATCTTAATTCTAAAAGCTGAAAATTGCTTTTTGCAAATTATCTAAATATTTATTTGTATTTTTTCCCGTGTCACATTAGGATAAAGTGGTATCAGTGCAAACTAAATTTGACATCTCAACCAATCTTTGATACGAAGCTTTTACGTGTTAAAAAAGCTTAATTATAATGTCCATGATTATTTTAGGAAACATATCTCAATTCCAAAATCTGAAAATTATTTTTAACAAAATATCTAATGAACTATACTTTTTTATTTTATTGTATTGTATGTTTCCCCACGTCCCATTAAGATAAAGTATTATATTAAAACTAAATTTGACATCTTAACCAATTGTTTGATGTGCTGCTTTTTATTTCAATTTTTTAAAAATATTATATATCAATCTAAATATTATTGTCAATAGGAATAAAATCTCGTCATGATAATTGAAAGAAAAAAAGAAAGCTATTTAAAAAGCGTAAGCATAGGCTTAATGGTGTGAAACCCGTATAGGCTGATCTAAGATGAACAATATCATAAAATGTTAAAAAGATTATAATTTTTATTTATTATTTTGACCTAATATAATAATTGTATCAATTGAAATTAGAGCTGTCAATACGGGCTGATCCACCTCATTTGGACTAGTCTATACAGTCTTTAAAATTTGACAAGTCAAGCTGGGCTAACCCATTTTTTTGTGGACTAGAAAAGAACTAGCCCAATCCATCAATACGTGGGATGTAGACCTTGCCAGGTTGATCCACATTTTTAGAAATATATTTTTTTATAATTTTTAAATTAAATTATAATTTTAAAATATTAAAATAAATAACAACAAGACAATATTACATGGTATTAGTGTTACCATTACATATTATAAAAACATAATTTGTATCTAAATTTTAATATTTAAAATTTTTAAATAAACTTTGAGTTTAGACTATTATTATTTTTAATATTCTATTTTATTTTTATTTTTAATTATTTTTTAATTTGGCTCAAAGGCCAGGCCGACCCAACTCATATTGCAAAAGCCCCACAAATCAATAGTCTTATTCAGGCCGGGCTAAAAAATTCATTTTTTAAATGGACTCCAAAAATCTTAGCCCAACCTAAGCTAAATCACGAGTTAGGTGGGCCTAACCCATACTAACGGCTCTAAATCTCATGAACTTAATGTGATGGAAAGATTGAATGTGCAAATAAAGTCCACTTTAATAACGTGTGAATAGGGGGTGTCAAACAGACGGGTTGGGTTGACATTAGAAATGTTAAAAATGGGTTGAAATTGAAATTCGATTGGGTTGTGACCCGTCCAAATTTACTTTGGGCTCAAATGGGCTGCGCTCAAATAGACTAAAATTTGGATTGGTTCATGACTCGCTCAATTTCAATAATTTTACCATATATTTATTTATTTTTTATAACCATAATTTGAATTTCAACTCAAGAAAATGAAAAATAAAAAGTTACAAACAGATAGATAAATCCAGAAAACATAAAATAGATATAAAACATACATTACACATCAAAACAAATAAAGAGTCTTAGAACAAGTTGAAATTGTAGATTAAATTTGGCTAAATTGAAGACTCTGTTTAAATGAGTTAAGGTTTAGCTGGACTTTTTAAAATTGTATTATACTTGTTTTGGTAAAAAAAAAATTGTAATATATTATAAAAACGAATTATGCATATAACATAGATGTATTACATTGTGTATAAAAATAATTTTGCATACAATATCAATATATTATAAATGTCTTAAAGTATATTAGACTAGTTTTGATAAGAAATTTTCATTCTGTATTAAAAGTAAACTATACATATAATATTGATGTATTAAAATAAAATATATAACGATAAATTATAAATTATAATTATTTTAAAATATGATATGGTTAAGTAAGTTCCCCAATATTTTTTATTACATTAACCCAACAAATATCAGGAGCAATCATATATGCATTTTACTCTTAATAATGAGAGATGTTGAGGAGTCTCAAGTAAAAAAAAAAAAGTAGAATTACCCTCAAGATTTAATTTGCATAAATGACTCAATAATAGGATGATTTAAAATTTTTGTCTCTCAAAATTCTGGGTTTTTAATTTTCACCCATAAAAATTTGAAGTAACCAAAAATATTGCTAACTACGAAACAATAAAAAAATAAAAATGGCAAGGCCTAAGGTCAGTTAAAATTATTGGGCACTCATAAATTCAACTAAATAAGTTATGCAAAGTTGAGAAGTTAGGCTCTAAAATGATCCCATTATATTTCATTGGTCCTTAAATATAGACAGGCACAAAATAAAAAGTAGTGACATGTCAATGAGCGGACACTTTATACAATATGTCATGGCTAAAGAAACAAATTATTACTGCATCTTTTAAACATACATGCATGTCTACCTCACACATCATTTAATTAAGACAATATTTTTCTTAAGCATAATGAATATACAGCCAGCCCACACTTTGAGTAACACAAAGAATGAAGGGTACTCCTTTATTCTTTACATAAACAAACAGCTCACTAGTGGACGTACACCTTAATTTCTCCATCTACAGCTCCAGCACCAAGTCTATAAAGAGAAAACATGCAGTCAGATAATTATAATTGACAACAGATCGAAGACATGGAATGTGTTTTACTTACAATCATCGTCTGTTTTAATCCAGTGCTCTCTTTTTATTCCTTCCTTCTTTGGATAAAATTTTGTGTTCACTGCTCCCAGTTTACCAGCCTTGCAGGAAACCATATTGCTAGTCTCATCGTTTTCTAGTGTGTTCACATTCACAGGATGAACTTTTCTCTGAAACATTTTAAGGACCTACATAAAACATCAAAAACTTAATTACTTCCTCATTCAGACAAGTGGATTCAAAATTTATATTTATGGCTTATGTGCTATAGTCCCACATTGGTTAGGGAACAGACTGATGATTAATTGTTTAGATAGACTTGGACGCGCTAGATTTTTGGATTTAGTTAAGCCCAAATATCATATCTTTTATTTATTGAGTTTTTGGATAAATTATTTATATATTAAAGGGTTGTCATTAATTAAGCTTGACCCTCTAGTAAATATATTCTTCTGATAAGCATGTACAACTCCTACTTTATTTTATTGTTATACTTAAAAGAATATTATCAAGAAAATATATATATAAAGAATGCTATAAAAAGATAGGTAGTAGTCCATGACAGAAAGCTATTGAGAATACACTTGACAAGTGACTCAACAAGTGTATATATATTGATGAGTCAATTTTTTGATAGGTCTTGACCTTTAAATAAGTACTGACCTGAGGAAGTTTCTTCTTGCTTGAAACAGATCCAGTGACATTTCCTTTAGAAGAAACTGCAGTAGAGCTCTTTGATTTGGGCTGCAGATTCTGCAATATCTTTTTCATGAAATGAGCTGCATGTTTTTTCTTGCCTTGTTTCTTCTCATTACCTTCTTCATATATATTTTTCTTCGTAAAGAGTTCTTCTAGAAATCCTTTTTGTTGCTTTACTTTTATCTGTCGAAAATATAATAAAGTAAATAAATGTTTTTTTTTTTTCTTTTGACAGTTTAAACTCAATGTTTCACTGCCACTCATTATAAAAAAGAATGAACTTGCACGTGGTGCATGTTGAAGACATAATTAAAATAAATAATCAGTTTCTCAGACGGTCACACAATTCAACAGTATTACCTCAGACTCTATCTCTTGCAATTCAATTGAAGAGCCCAAGAGATATTTCTGAAGTGGACATTCCTCCATACTGTAGCCATAACATTCAGTAGGTAGTGTTTCAAGGTGTTTGACGGTTCTTTCTGATGGCTCATAAGCAACTTCTTCATTCACTTTCTCTTCAAGAAACTTCTCGAGCTCATCATTTATGAATTTTAGTTCTTTCTCTGTTATGTCTGTTTCAACATGCTCAAAAGGCATGGGAAACGTCGGCGTTGGAGGGTCAGTATTAGGTGTCTGATAATTACCCAGAGTACCAATTGCCAAAAAGCCAGGGAAGATGTCATCAAATTGTTCTTCTTGAAAGACCATTTCTGCTCCATTGCTTTTAACTTCCTTGTCAGCTGAGCAAGTTGTAAAGGAATTTTCTGAAAGTAGAGCTACCGTTAGAAGCAGATCGTGTAGCTAGCTAGCCTAAAAAATTATAGATTCACGTGAACCCAATAGTTTTTGTCCAAATCTTTATTTGAATAAAAAGTCTACTAAATGTTTTAATTGTCAGCTCAGTTATTATAGTATTAACTCGGAGTAGCTGTAAGAACCTACCTTGAATAGTTATCAATTGTGGGGAAATTAAAGACAAGTTCAAACAAAGCAAAGAGATTTAATTCAAAAGACCTGAAAAGGAGACAAGTGTTAATTAATTACCTAGTATGGTAGTATTGTTTGCTGGCTCATTGCCTTTTGGCTTTAGTTTAGAGTGCATCCAACCTAGTAACTGCAAATTAAACAAGGATGAAGTTAGTAAATTTGCAATTGTTTTATGAGTGGCGAGTCTCCAAATATTGAAATAATTGGACTCACCCTCATGTTGAAGGAGATGTTAAGTTATCAAAAAAGAGAGATTTTTGAGGAGAAATTTGTACATGTAAAATAAGGTTTTAATAGTAGTCATGATAATCTTTCCTGAATAGGAAGCTGGCATGAGTAGAGAAAATAACAAGAGAAAATGTTGGCGTTTTGTATAGAGCATTGTAGTGAGGAGAACAAGTTGGGGTGCAGACCCACAATTGTTGTAAATGTTTCATTGTGACATGGGCACACGTGTTTGCAAGTAAGTTTTTATACAGACTACTGAATACTGTATCTGTCCTTTTGGTCTGGGTATTGATAACGAACTGACATTATATGTTGATTTCAGGGCACGTTATTCTACATTCTTCGAGAGCAGAGGATCAAACCATGATAAAGACATCCCTGGTACGAGATACGTGGACATTTGTCTGTCTTAACCTGAATGTATAGTCTCATTATTCTCATCTTAATCAGAGGTTTTTGACATAAACCATACATGTTGCATGTTTTTATCTCCACATTATATTAATGCCATTACCAAACATGAAGACGAACTATGTGTGCTGCCCTGACGATTTGACATCATTATTATAATTACTTTAATTGGAAATACTACTGACTAAGGAGTACATAACAGATTAAGGAAGATTGTGACTCTATTGGTGATGCATTATCACTCTATTGGTGGCTTCGTGCTACATAGATTACACTAGATATGATATGGATAGGTGAATGGTGTCGGAAGTCTCTCTTTCTTCCATTTCTTCTCGCTTTTTATACAACGGAAAAAGGTTTACACTTCAATTTGATAGGATCGAAGAGTATGGAGAGATCTAGGTGAAGGGTCAGGGATGATACGAGTCGCACACCATGATCACACATGACATTGGTTGATGGGCTTAGTAAAAAATAAAGATGTATATGTGCCTATCGTATGTACATATTCAACAATAACTTTTTTGAATGATGAGATTATAATTACAAGTAAAATCAATATCAAGGTCCTGAATGTTGAACAATGGTTAATGCGATGGGTGGACTTTGATCTTTATAAGGCTTAAGCAATTCTCTTCCTTTTGGGGTGTGAGTTAGACCCAAGATCTAATTTTACATGGTTTAGACAATCCTCCTTAATTTGAGCTAGCTTTTAGGGTGTGAGTTAGGCCATGACCTAATTTTACACTGAATTCGAACCAGGATGATGGGTAAGAGATGGCAAGGGTACATCATGTTAAAGTTGCACATGATTTGCAATTAGTTATAACTTCTGTTTTGAAGCAAACAGTATCATGTTAAAATAAATTTGATAATTTTTATTTTATTTTTGTAAAGGCACAACTATATTGGTTGTAAAGACAAGTGGGAAAAGCAATTGGTGTTAATTTGGGAAGAATTGAAAACCGTGTAGACGTGGCTTTGTCAATGATTGTATATAACAAATAGAAATGGTGAGACATGGTTGGACCAAAACAGTGAAAAGCCAAGTAGTAGATGGGACCTAGCAGTGGAGAGTGGATTCTCATTTTCAGCTAAACTACGTCTTACTACAAGACATGTCAATGCCCTTTTTTAGTCATACCAACGGAAAGAGCTCTGAGCATCACAACAAAGAGATTATATGTATTAATCTAGAAAGAATAGTACTAAAACACTATGGGTGGCAGGGTGGGATGGTTCCGGAGAAAACAATCAACTTATAACCCTAATTAATCATTTCTCCTACTTCTATTAGTGAAGTTATTTACCACATTTTAAAAAAGTTATTATTTCTAAATAAAATATATTGACTAACCAAACATAAAAAAATTGAAAAATATTTTCTCCGCGACCAAACACACCCAAAGTATAAGCAAAAATATTAATCGCTAATTGTTCCATGGAAGTAAGAATGAAATGGGTATGCCGCGTGTGATATTTTGGATGGAATAGAACCGACTCCATCGATCCTTAGACAAAATGAAGAGGGAGTGGTTCCACGAGGGTTATGTTGCATCCACAGATCTCTAGCTGCCCAACTAACCTCAAGAAATAAAACTAAAATATTTCTTCTCTTTTCCCTTCCTGATGCAACATTGATTGTGGAATAGTACTCTTCCACCTTCACTTTATTGCCACATTTGACTCAAATCATTACAAAGATTTAAAGCCACTCTGCATGCAATCTTGTGCGATGATGGGTCTAATTTTAGCATTACTGGTTTAGGCAAATTTCATCCGATAAAACACAAGATCGATATTTTTTTTATATGATATAAGAAAATAAGTTTTAAATCTGAGTAACATATTTTAAAGTAGTGTGTATCTGAACTTGGCAAGCAACATGCATGACTACTTATAAGTTGAAATAGTTTATATATTTGAATTTGTGCAGGATCACCAATGATTGGAGTCAAATTTTGGTTTTTATATTTAAAAAATTAAGACAAGGTGTATATGATAAGCTCGGCCACTTCCAATACTCACTGCCTGTATTACTTATAAATACAAAGAATATAAAGGTTAAAAAGAAAAGGGATAAAAAAATTGGAAAGACCTAGGATGTATAAAGTTGTATCAGAGTGCCAAACACTTACCCGCATTGAATACTTATATCAAACTATAGTTTAGTGATTTAAGTAGTTTCATCAATTATGGTTACGTAATAGTTATGTATGTTTAAATATAAAGTATAGATTTGATGTAAATATGTTATGCTAAAATTTTGGTTTGTTCAGGGATACAAATAATCTCTTTCGCTATGAAATTATTTTATTATTAATCTGTTATAAATTTATCTTTAATCATCCAATTTAAACCATGTTTTTTATATTAACTGATAAATGTTTAAGCATGGATTAATTAACTCTTCTCTCTCTCTAGCTCCCTAACTAGCCCCACCTAAAAAAGGAAAGAAGGCAATTTACCTCGTCTTGTTGATGCCAACCAACTAATAACAAGTAAACATTGGAAATAGAAGATTGATTGGGCATTAGTTAGTGAACAATAATTGTACTTAATTATTTTGAGTAATAGGCGATTAGAAATCTAACCAACCACCACTTTACTAACACATCATTGGTTATATATATTAGGACGTACAAGGATAGGATATGCATATTATTTTTATCAATTATTGCCATTGTAAATTTCATCCTATAATGCTTAGTAATTAACATGAAACACTATGGGAAGTCATTCATACAAAATATAAATAGGGTTTAAGTTTTACATGCACATATATTTGATGGAGTTGTAACTTATAAAGGTGAAATCTCAGGATTTTAACTTATAACAAGACAATATTTTATACAGGTGATAGAGGTTGAAACTTGAGAATTTTTCTTGAAGAATGACCAGTGGTAGTTAATTAGATTTTGAAAGGATTAATCCATTTTCCCGGTGATTGGGCTGATCCAACAAAGCCCAAATTATTTGCCTACCCATTCTACTGAAGACGTCTTTTTGGGCCGTTTCAAGTAGTAGTGCCTTTCGTATTTCCTATTCTTATTTCTTCACTTTAAAAATCCCTTCTATTTTAATAAAAAGTAAAATCACAAATACCCCTTTTAGGGGATGATGTTGATAAAATGCTCTCAATTTTTAAAAAAATTTATTTTGAGACAAAATTGCCCCTCAACTATTTCATAAAATTAACTTCTGTCTTATAGGTAAGATCTTACACTACTGAATGTAAGTATAACTTATCAGAAACACTAAAATCATTGACTTAGAGGCAACAACAAGAGTAACTTATGCCTCATGAACAAGACGTTACACTATTGTGCTCAGTATAATTTCTGAGATACGCTATAACTCTTGCCTTTGAGACAATCCCTGTTTATGCCTGATGGGCAAGATCTTGCACCTTTGAATGTAAGTATAACTTATTGAACATGTTATAACTCTTGTCTTTGAATTATTTATTGAAAAAGACATTTATCAAAAAAAAAATTATTTTAATTATGGATCTAACAAACAATTTGTATAAGTTTTAAAAAAATAATTTTGTCTTATAGGCAAGATCTTACGCTGTTGAATGTAAGTATAACTTATCAAATACACTAAAACACTTGACTTAGAAGCAACAACAAGAGTTACTTATGCCCCATGAACAAGATGTTGCACGATTGTGCTCAATATAAGTTCTGAGTTAATTACACTATAACTCTTACCTTTGAAATAATATCTACTTATGCCTCATGGGCAAGAAAGGAGAAGACAGAAAAGTAATTTGATCAACTTAAAATTAAAAAATAACTATTTTTGTAACGCTTTTTTTATTGGGGGTAAAAAATCAAGTTCAAACCATTTTTGGAGCACTAATGTAATTTTCTCTTCTGCTGAAGACGTCTTTTTGGGCCGTTAAGTTGCATTCTCAATTGCCAAAAGTAGTAGTGCCTTTCTTCGTCTTAAAATATTTATGTATTTTTCATTTTCAAAAATATACTTTCAAAATCGGTTCTATTTTAATAAAAGGTATTGGATAATTAATCCATAGTCCATGCAAGATAAGCCATTGTTTAACAAAATAATATTAAAATGGTAAAATCATAATCACATATTATTATGTGTCAAAGTTAATTTGTTTTACCGGATATAAACATATGAATGAGAAAGGTCAAACTAAAAGTTACGTAATATTGGTCAAATTCAGGAACGGTAAGTTAAAAAGTCGTGAAAGGAAGCCTAACCACTATTTCCTTCGTTTTACCAGATACAAACAGATGAATGAGAAAGGTCAAACTAAAGGTTACGTAATATTGGTCAAATCCAGGAACGGTAAGTTAACATGTCATGAAAGGAAGCCTAACCACTATTTCCTCCATTTCATTAATTTAATTTATGAGACAATCTACATATATTAAAAAATATTTAAATATATAATTTAAATTATATTTATTTTTTATAAAATCATAAATATAAATTTGTAAGTAATGTAATTTTTTTATAGAAAATATAAAATTTTAATAAATAAAAAATTTAAACATTTATTTTAAATTTTAAATAATATAACTATTTTTTTTTAAAAAATCCAAAAAATTGAATTAATATGAGACTGAGGAAAGCAAAAGAAGACATTTGAAAGTAGACAAAAACGCCTAATAAACCAAATGCTTCTCATTGGGAACTGAGAAGGCCCATAAATTTGGTTGATGCAGCTCCAAATTCCTATACTCAATCTGATTCCCTCTCTTTTTATGGTAGTATTATTTAGAAAAATTTAATTACCTGAATCATCATTATTGATGTCTTCGATCTAATAGTAATTTTGTTTTAAAGGTTGTGTCAAATGTTAACATGATATATAAATTAGAATAAAGGGAATCATAAGTTTTTAAATTTAAGTGTATAAATAAAATGTATTGATAAATTTAAAGAAGGAAAAGGGATGTAAAATATTTGTTTTCGATGAGTTTAAGTATCGTATGAAACTTGGAAGGATAAAAAAATTGGGATGATAAATCAAAATAAGTACATGCTTCTTATGGATTGTTTCTTCAAAATACTGTGGTATAAAAATATAAATTTATGCTTTATAGAAATTTTATTTGTTATTTCAGTACCTGAAGTATTTTAAGTTGCTTATTTATTTTTTAAAATGTTAAAACACACACACAAAGAAAAAAAAAGGTTAAATTTAAGGGCAAATATTAAATATGTACCTCAAAAAAGAGCCATCTTTGCGTATGACTAGGAAAAAATCTCTTTCCGCACCAAACCAAACGGGCCTCAAGAGTACTTGCAAAGCCAAAGAAATGTGTTATTTGCTCTCACCACACTTAAGGAATCAAATCAATGATAAGATTTTTTTTTTCCCTTTTACGGTGTTTTTGGAGATAAAGACTAAAATAGTTCATTATCTTTCGGCTTGGACTCAAAGTCATCCATCTTATTTTGGTTGAAGCACTAATAGTATACAATGTTTATTATAGTGGTGCACTTTTGGTCATTCTTCAAATTTTTGGTTAAATTTTAATAGGATATTTCAACTTTGAATCTAAAATACCATTTTCCAGTTGTACTGAAAAGTAGAATGCACACTTTAACTCGAGAAACTAATGCTCAAAGAAGAAGAAGAAGATTTTTTCGAACATTGACAAGCGAAATGACAATCCTTTTCGATATAAAAATGATAGTCTTGGACCTAATATTTGGAGAGAAAACCTCTTGGGTCCCTAGGGTTTCACGCGGATTAATCACGTGACACTTTTTATTCACGTAGTGCATGCATGGTGTCATTTTCGTTAGATATATAGAGGGATATTTTTTTGTAAATTTTTTATAGAAGGGTATTTCAATCAAAAACTAACGATGAAGTATTTTTGCTCAATTTCTGATAGTTCAAAGAATATTTTTTACCTTTTTTCGTTTTTGTTAGAGAGAGATTATTTTTGGTCAAAAATTTAACTGAGAGTATTTTTGAGTCAAAACTTAATGAATGAGTCTTTTTACTCGATTTAAAATAATTTAGGAATATTTTTGGCTCTTTTCTATTTAGTTATAATTGCTTTATTTTCATTATATAATAATAAAATCTATATCTTTTCTAGATGCCTTTTGTGATATTTCACCAATTATATTATTATTATTTACTCTAATTTTGAAATTTTAATCCCCCCGTGCCTTCATCCAGTTTTCTAAAATCAGAGGCTTCAAGTTGTTGTTGTATTGACCAAAGATAATTAATTTAGTGGTAAGCATTGTCGTCTCCACTTGAATCACGTGGAGTTAATAATGAAGCAATGTCTGTTGAAAAAAAAAATCTGGTGGAAAGAAATTAATCTCTCTACTAAAAATAAAGTATTAATTTTACTTTATTAAATTTGAAAAATCAAAATATTGGAATGTTTATATTTAGAAAATGATGTACCGGTAAAACTTTGGAAAAATAAGGAGGGAGAGTAATTGGTTGCGTGCAAATTTAGAAATATCAAATTAGCCATCAACCTAACGAGTCCAGTTCTTCACGTTTGACTCGTGACAAGTTTTTACCCATTTCTCTGTACCTATCAACCTAATCCCAAAGTTTGAATGGGGACTGAAAAATCTGGAGCTGTGGAGATATCGGAGCCATTGTTGGAAGAGGAACCCTCCGAAATCCCCCAGTCCGAATCCCATTTGGAGGATATCCCCGATTGGAAGGATCAGATCACCATTAGAGGTCTGCTGGTTAGTGCTGTGCTTGGAACTCTCTTCTGTATTATCACCCACAAGCTCAATCTCACCGTTGGTATCATTCCCTCTCTTAATGTCGCTGCTGGTCTCCTCGGATTTTTCTTCGTCAAATCATGGACCGGTTTTATGTCCAAGCTCGGCTTTTCTGTTCAACCATTTACTAAGCAAGAGAACACCGTCATCCAGACCTGTGTTGTTGCTTGCTATGGCCTCGCTTTTAGTGGTATGCCCCTATTCTGATCCATGTACAAACTAATTTGGGTAATTCGTTCATGGACTAAACTAGACAAACATTATTCTTATAGTCATCTCCTCTGTTACGCTGTTGTTTTATGGATATACCAGATTTTATCCAATGTCTAAAGTTTTTCCTTACATATGATGTGATATATATGGGTCCTACTGTCAAATTTAAGCTCTTATTACTATAGCATTTCCATTCTCGGCAATCAAATTTAAGGTAATAAATCTATGTTGCTTCTTTAAAATTGTTAAAAGGATGACGACGACTTAACAATTCTCTGACTTTCCAACTCTTTTAATTCTATGATATGCCTGATTCGTGATGCCTTCTCTTCTTACCTTATATTTACAGGTGGCTTTGGGTCATACTTGCTAGCAATGGATGAGAAAACATACAACCTTATAGGTCCTGATTATCCTGGAAACCGTGCGGAGGATGTTAAGAATCCCGGGTTATTATGGATGATGGGATTTATATTTGTAGTTAGTTTCCTTGGACTTTTTAGTCTTGTACCTCTCCGTAAGGTACTTTCTGATTCTGATCATCTCTGGTAGTAGTTCAATAGAATGTCAATGTTTGCATCATTTTGATTCTCTCTCCCTGCAATGTTTCGTATAAGAAATAAATTTAATTTAAGAGGCGGAGAAGACATATAACAAAAGTTAAATTAAAACCTCTGTCGAATGGGAAATCAACATCACTGCATTGTCCTTGAACAGTTAGAGCAGCCACCAATCAGCAGTGTCCTTTCTATTTTTTTTAAGTATGCTATTCTCCGAAATGTGTTTATAAAAAATTTTCTACAGCTATGTTGTATTAATTGATTGAATTCTGGGAATATGCACCATGGCCTTGCTATTCCGACACCTTGTTGTCTTGAGTGGATATTCAAATATCAATTTGATAAATTTTGTTCTCTTTTAAATGTAATTTCAGGTTATGGTAGTGGGTTATAAGCTCACATACCCTAGTGGAACTGCAACTGCCATGTTAATAAATAGCTTCCACACAAATACTGGCGCTGAACTTGCAAGGTAAGAGATCCATTATTATGGTCATTTCTGTACCTAAATTCATAAGATGCTACATGTTTGGGCTAGCTACCTGATTGATGATAAAAATGCAAAAGGTGTCTAGTAAGATAAGACCAGTTCAATTTATCTTGTACTTAATTGTCCTTATCGGCAACAGAGATTCTTAGTGACTGATGTACTTGAAGAATAAAGTTGTGCACTTTGCCTAACCAAACATCACCAAATAATTAGCATCCCTTTTCTTCTATGGCTTTTGAAGTCGGTTCCCTTTCTTTCTTTTGTTCAGGGGTTAATGGATATATGGATTTTCACGTTATTCTTTTTCTGCAGTCAGGGGGTGGGGGTGCGCTTCAACTATTCGATCATTTGCATTTTCTTAGGAGAACTTATATGAAACATCTTGTGCTCTATGAATATCTCAAGTATCATTTGTTGTCACAGGAATCAAGTTGGTCGTCTTGGAAAATATTTGAGCATAAGTTTCTGCTGGAGCTGTTTTAAATGGTTTTTCAGTGGTATTGGGGATGCATGTGGCTTTGACAATTTTCCCACTCTAGGGCTCACCCTATTCAAGAACACGTAAGCATATTCTTTAATATATGCAATTCTTATACTCCTTGTTGTAGGGGCAAGGTAAAACTCTTTTCTTCCTCTCTCTTTTTCCCTCTATTCGTATTGAGCTTTTTTTTTTCTTTTCTATTCATATGATTATTTGTTATTCTTAAGCCTATAATTTCCATGGGCTAGATATAAAGGAAGAGAAGAATTGTAGCTTTATGTCACGGACTTAGACTTCTGTGGGTCATGACATTTACATTGGAATGAGAACGCTGGATCTATGTTTTTGTGGACAGTTGTTCATTTTCAAGAGGAGGAAACCAGTTCTTCAAGCAAATATGTGCTAGGTCGTTAGAGCACCATCAAACATGTAATGGGGATTCATATAGCCTACCCCAACTTGTTTGGGACTGAAGTGTAGTTGTTGTATAGATGCCAAGATTTTGGTGCTATTGCTAAACTAGCAGCTGTGAAACGTCATTTTACTATTGGCTCCTGTATAGCTCTTATGGATTCTTGCACTATTTTTCAATATTTCCATTTTGTCTTTTACTCCATATTCTGACACTAGATATTCTGTCTCTGGTTTCTGTTATAGTAAATTGAGGCCTAGGTAGAAACATATCTTGTCGATTTGTAGTATGAATTTACCTGTTTCCTCCTCCTTCCCCTACCTGCTGGGAAAAGAAAAATCTATAACTTTCTTGTTGAAGTATGGATTCACTATTGATGTTTTGGTTCTTACAGTCTTCATCCTGCAGGTTCTATTTTGACTTTAGTCCGACTTATGTTGGATGTGGTCTTATCTGTCCTCACATAGTCAACTGCTCAGTTCTTTTTGGAGCTATTATATCATGGGGTATCCTGTGGCCATTGATCTCACAGCGTGCTGGTGACTGGTACCCAGCAGACCTTGGAAGCAATGATTTCAAAGGCCTCTACGGATATAAGGTGTGTAATTACTGATACTAAATTTAGCTGTTTTACATCCAAAAACATGACAACTCAGTAATATGGTCTTAATCTGCAATCCCAAGTGTACTGTATTTCAAGAAGATTGTGCAAACATTCCCAAGCTATTCCTCCACTTCATTTTGGCAGAAAATGATTTAAAAAGAAGGATGAAAAAGAGAAAGATAAGAGGGAATTTATATTTTCTTGTCAGCATAGAGTTTTAAAGATTAAGATCTGTAATCGACTATATAGCAACGATAGACATTTTCAAATTTTAGGATACTCGGGCATAGCATCTGCAGTTTTCCTCGCAGTGAGTTCTGAATGCACAGCATTCAATTTTTTCAATTCCACTTTAATAACCGTATTTCATAAAGTCTGCCTTATCTTTCTGGTCTTGATGCTTTTGTGCAACGAACTGGCCATCGGTCCTTTGTAGGCTAGCTCTGTCCATGGCTGAAGTTTGTTGATATAGTTAGAAATTGTAATACACAAGAAGTCAGTTGGTATTGTAGTTGAGAGATCCTAGGAATTTTGGTGAATGCCCACCGACAGGGTGCTGCCCCTGGGGGCTAGGTGTTGGATCTAGGAGGTATCTATTTGCTACTCCAAAGTTAGAATTATTTTTAATCTATAGATAATAGATGTCGAACCCCTTCGACTAGTTCGTGTGCTTGCTTTTTCAGATTTTGAACCCCCTTAATTCAAATCCTGGCTCCGCCACTTACCCTTGGCATGTAACGTCACTGAAGATACACACTTCTTAAATTATAAACGTAAAGAATATTATTGTATATTTATTTTTCTGGAACAATTCTGCATGGAGGACGATAATGCCCCATCAATAGAAGATTGCCATTCAGTGATCAGCAATTTATGAGTTCTCGAAGGTGCATTCATAGCATCGACAAGTATGCTCATTCTATTATTCTTTCCCTTGGAGAACTATGTACATCTATTGATGCTCTTACAATCTTTCCTTGTATTTTTATTGGTGTTATTGTAATCTTCCTTTTCTTTCCTTTGTTTGCAGGTCTTCATTGCCATCTCTCTCATACTTGGGGATGGGCTTTACAATTTGATTAAGATAGTTTCAATCTCCGTAGCGGCAATTTTTAGAAATGGGAGCACGCAGGACAATCTTCCCTTGGTCATGGAAGTCATAGGTAGGTCTTAATTGAGCAGGTATTTGGTTTTTATGTACTGAGAAAAACATTGTGTATTCGACTGAGCACTATGTTGATAAAATTTTAAATTGCTATGATAAAACTCCAAATTGCTAAACAGATGGTTCCTCTTTCTGTTTGGTTATAATGTCAATAATGACTCAAGAAGCGGAAAAAGTTTATGGTCAGCTTTTGCATCGACTTATTCCTCCTTTCTGCTATTGCTCTGTGAACCAATCAATCAATTCAGAAGGTCCTCTGTTACTGAACTATTGCAAGGGCGAAATGGAAATCTGAAATTATATTAGTCTTTCAGTAGACGTGCACTTTTTGGTGTTTGCTTTAAAATGGACTTGAGAGATTACTACTTTATGTCATACGTGATGTTTCTTGATTTTGTCTATTCATATTCTTACAGGTGGTGAGAGTTCCAAACTAGAATTGGAAAAGAAGAAGCGCGACGAAGTTTTCCTGAAAGATAGGATACCATTCTGGTTTGCTGGATCTGGATATGTTGCCCTGGCTGCAATATCTACAGCCGCAATGCCAATTATCTTTCCTCCTCTGAAGTGGTATTTGGTCCTTTGCTCATACATAATTGCCCCTGCTCTTGCCTTCTGCAACTCCTATGGTACAGGACTTACAGACTGGAGCTTGGCTTCAACTTATGGTAAGATTGGTCTATTTATTATTGCATCACTGGTTGGAAGCGATGGTGGGGTCATAGCAGGATTGGCGGCCTGTGGAGTTATGATGTCCATAGTCTCCACTGCTGCTGATTTAATGCAAGACTTCAAAACGGGGTATCTTACACTTTCATCAGCTAAATCAATGTTTGTAAGTCAGTTGGTGGGAACAGCCATGGGTTGCATTATTGCGCCCCTCACATTCTGGATGTACTGGAACGCTTTTGACATTGGATCTCCTGATAGTCCATACAAAGCACCATATGCTGTTATTTACCGAGAGATGGCCATTCTGGGGATTGAGGGATTCTCCGAACTTCCAAAGCATTGTCTTGCATTGTGTTGTGGGTTCTTTGTGGCAGCTCTGGTCATTAACCTCTTGAGGGATGTCACTCCAGCTAAAGTCTCCCAATTCATTCCAATTCCAATGGCGATGGCTGTACCATTCTATATTGGTGCCTACTTTGCAATTGACATGTTTGTTGGCACAGTGATATTATTTGTATGGGAGAGGATAAATAAGAAGGATGCAGAGGATTTTTCTGGTGCTGTTGCGTCTGGATTGATATGTGGCGATGGGATTTGGACGATACCATCAGCTATCCTCTCTATTTTCAGGATTAACCCACCAATCTGCATGTACTTTGGGCCTTCTGTGCGCACCTAAACACGTGTATGCCTTGTAGCATTTGCTATTCTTTATTTACTCTTATCAGAAAGAAACTCTGAGATTGTAAATATTCTGTTGTCAAGTATTTCTCCAAATCTATGTCAAACTTGGCGTGTCATATGTGAAAATGAAATCTCAGTACTTATTTGCATGCATATATAGCAGCCATAGTTAACCAGGTCACTTTGGAAATGACTTGGCACTTTCAAGCATTTGACATTGCTGCTGGGTTTCCTTGTCTTGGAAAAGGCGATACTGCAACCAGGATTTGTGGGAGAACTCCCTACACCACAAAGCCCAAAGATAGCCGTTGGATCTGTAAGTTTTCTCCTCACTTTTACTTTTTTGATAAAGAAATTCCCTCCAAAGTCCCACCATCCAATATCTAATGGATGGAAATTGTAGTACAGGATCCATCAAAACCATCAATCAAATATCTATGCAAACCACATCATCTCTATCACTAATACTCCCTTAGTTTTTTTGCTAAATTGTCATATTCCGTTTTCAATTTAATTAACTTTTAAAGTTAAATTAATTCAATATTTTAAATATTCAAATGTTAGTTAAGATTATGCTATTTGATTGATAGAAAAAACAATGACAAGTAAAAAGAATGGAGGGAATAATACTAACTCAAAAACAATAATATACCTAGTGAAATCCACAAGTGAGATCTGGGAGAATAATATTTATGGCTCATTTTGATTCACAATTCAGAAGTCAACTTTATAATTTTTGATTTTTAATTTATAAAAAGTAAATCACTTTTTAAAAAGTCAATACAAACATTTAGAATAACAAAGTTGCTTTCACTTTTTAAAAAGTGTTGTGAAAATTATAGCTTAAATATAGGACACTCCATAAATTTTGTATTATTAAAATGGAGCTTCATGCAGAGTACATCATTGGAGAATTTAAAAATTTGAAGTTTAGAGTTGTAATAGTTTTGGGGCATCTCTAGATTAAAGTATTTAATTTTAGCCGTCTATATTCCTCCACATAATATATTATTCATTGACATTTACAGGCCGGCCTTAGGCTATGGGAAATTGACACCACATATAACTTTATTCAAGTCAATTAGTGCAAGAAAGTTGATAACGACAAATATCAGGAAAATTACTAGTATCGTGTATTTTACTATGATTCGAAACCTACATTAATTAATGGTAACAAGCATCACTTTCTACACACAGCGATTGGACCAAAAAATAAAGTAATAAATGTGGTATTGAAAATATGTTGATGAGAAATTATTTAACTTCGCAACCAATTTATAAATTGTGTAAATTACTGTTTTTGGTTGTTATAGCTCTGTGACTTAAGAAATTTCACTAATTTCTGGATCCAAGCAAATCAGTTTTATTTTTGTGCGTACATCATTTAATATTATCATGCAATGCAATTCGAGAAATATTTTTAGTGTAACGTGTTGTCCAATTGGTGTTACTTTTTAAACATGATTGACCAATTAATCAATCAATTATACTTGAATTATAAATTCGTTGGAATAAGCAAGCAGGTAATGGAAAGTTAATAGAATACACGACTCAAAGTTTATGGGAATTTGACTGTTAGTTCGGTTACTGTTTTTATGCAAAACTTATTGAATTACCTCTGTCCCCTGCTTTCAAGTAAACTTTTGTTAAAATTCCAAACGGTTTTTACTGGAAAATGGAACAAGTGACACACAGAGCAAACATTGAAGCCTCCTCATTTTTGCATGTTTGTGAGGTCATCTTCTTCTATGATTAAAAAATATGGGTTTCCTTTTCTTTAATACAACTTTGAATAGTTTATTAATCAACAACTTCATCTGTTCATGGATCCCAAGAGCTCAAAGCAGCCGCAGGAGGAGGTATCAAACTTCTCGAGCCACACACAGCCCAACAATATCAGCAGCAACATGGACACTGCAGAGATCAAGATTGGAATTCCAGAAAAAGATGAAGTTAAGAAGCAACAATTGGCTCCTAAAAGAAGTTCCAATAAAGATAGGCACATTAAAGTCGAAGGCAGAGGAAGGAGGATTCGCATGCCTGCCCTCTCTGCTGCAAGGATTTTCCAACTTACACGCGAATTGGGTCATAAATCTGATGGAGAGACCATCCAGTGGTTGTTGCAGCAAGCGGAGCCCTCAATAATTGCTGCAACAGGCAATGGAACAATTCCGGCCTCCGCTTTAGCCACGGCTGCGTCCTCTGTTTCCCAACAGGGGATCTCTGTTTCCGCTGGTGGAGGAAGTATTAGTAGCAGTAGGACCAGTTGGCCTATGGCTATGGTTGGTGGGAATTTTGGAAGACCCACAACAGGGATATGGCCCCCATCCGCTCCTGATGTCACTAATTTTGGCCACAATTTGGGCACTGAAAGTTCAAATTGTCTACAAAAGATCAGTTTCCCTGGGTTTGACCTGCCCTCCACCAATTTGAATCCTATGAGTTTTACATCTATGTTGGGTGCCACTAACCTACCTGGGTTGGAGCTCGGATTATCACAAGATGCTCATATTGGGGTAATGAATTCTCAGTCTTTGAACCAGATTTACCAGCAGATGGGGCATTCAACAATGCACCACCATTCACAGCAGCAACACCATTCTCCCGAGGATGATAATTCTCAAGGATCATGACAGTAGAGCTTTCACATAATTGCGATTTGGGGTACATAATGTGAAAATGGTGTTTTTCTAAGCTAGGGTTCATTTTTAGGAGGCGTTCTGTTCTCTTAAATAGTTTAAAAGATCTTTTTATCATTCATTTTTCCCTTTAGATCATAGCGGAGTGCTTATATATCTTGTTTGATGAAATAAACATAGAAATCATATATCCAGAAGGAATTTTCTCTCTTGTATAACCCATAGATTCATGTTTATTATCTGTCAGTGCTTTGTGGGGCTTAATACTTATGCAAGTCATCAGGCAGTTCGTTCATCCAAGCCTTTCACTTATAACCCTTTGCTTCATAATCCAACAATGTTATTTAGAAATGCTTTATTTTTTGACATATGGCCTCAAGTGGTAAAAGAAAGTTCTCCTGGTTGTTGACATTTTCAGTGTTTATAATGTTTTATCTCTGTATAACATCGCGTATTATTCATGGAGTACGTTGTTAGGAGTGTCTACACCTGACATGAGGTGCCAGATTTTTTAGGTCGATAACTAGCTTATAGAAGTTCATGGTAGATGTCTAAAAGTTTAGTGATTGCATTTTGTGGCTCTATATCATTTCGCAGGCATGCTTTTATCCTAATTAGGTTGGTGAAGGAGCAATATATAGAAAAGAGCAATTTCATTGTCTTGGAAGGGCAGGAATTACATAAAAGTACCCAGGAATGGTAAAGTTTTAAGTTTCTATCTCCCAACTAGCAGTTTATCTTCTTCAGATGAAACCACTTGGAGGTTAAGTTACAAACTTTTGTTATTCGAACAATAATAATTGGGTAGAGTATTTTTACTATCCTGCTGGTGAAATAGATCTACGTCCTTATCAGTTTTGACATTCTATATTCAGCTGCTTCTAATGGAAACAGAAGCATGTGTTAATATAGAAAAGTTGTCTTTCTTCATATTTAAATCACCTTGTCCCCCATGGTAAACTCAGTACGTTTATAGATTTGGTAAGGCATTGATGTATTTAGGTTTATAGATTTATAACACATTGAAGAATCAAAGAAAAGAGTCATGATTGTGACAACATCTGATGCCTTACTACGTGATTACTGACAGGCATTTCTATTGCTGTTACGATCTCAAGGATGAGAAGTCAGTCATACATGCTGGTCCTTGCAGCTTCCACTGGTGACAGAAAAAAGAAGTAAAAGAATCTAGTGTTACTCATGGATGATGCCTTTCATAAGTGTGGCAAAACTTTCCTGTCGTCTCTAGCCTTATCTCCGTTTAAAGGTACTTTGTAATGCTATGACCTGCTATGTTTTTTTGCCATTAATGTTGAAGATCATTCATATTGACCTTAGCACCTAATATAGGTCAAGGGGCTTGCTGCGTATACATGGTATATATGTAGGTGCATATGCAGATAAGACTTGTACAATTATCAGTCCGAAAAGGAAAAAAAAGAACAAACAGTAAGAGGAAGTATGATGAACAGAAGAATTAAAGATCATGCCGATGGTACTTGCAAGATTATCAAATCTGTAGAGCCATGGAAGGAAGATGTTGTGATTGAATTGAATTTTTCTATTAAGTCGACAATAGATGGGTGTGGTTTTGCTTTCTCATATTCAATCATCTTCTTCTTGAACTTCATGGATTCTTGATATATGAGTTTCAATTGGGTCATTTCCTTTTTTTCTGTTTGTCTTTTGGATAGCAGTAAGAGTTCTTTGGATGTTAATGTGACTACTATCTCGTACTGTTGCTTGTTATGCTGCTAGAGCATTTCAGTCTAATCTTTTTTCTTTTTAAAAGATTCTTCTACTTGGAAGGTGTAAGGACGGCAAAGACAAAACAAAATGAAAAGGATAAGGATTGGAAGTTGTAAGTTCCATTTCATATCCTCTCAACCCCTCACACTTGGTCGCTGCTCTACCCCTCACCCATTCAACCAATCCACCCTCTCAAACCCCCCAACCTTATTTGTCAAAATTATACGTAATTGCTATTGGGACCAAAGACGAGGTAGGATGTACAAAGGGTTCATCTTCATTATGTTGTACATACAAAGTAAAAATAATTATTTGTATATCTAATTGAATCTCTTTAATTTATTTGTGTGTCCATTAGTAAAAATCCTAATTTAATTTAACCATTGATTGAAATAAAAAAAAAATCCGTCCCTATTAAAACACGTACCAAAATTAACACTACCTTTCTCAAAAATGGTAGGAAATACAAGATGCCCAATCCTTGGGGAGCAAGTTGGGAAAGGCATCGATTGTACATTAATAAATGGTGTGGTCCATACTTGAATAATCCAAGCAGTTGGCCACTCACACACCTTTATCCCTTGTTTGTTGGGCACACGATAGAGACGGGAGCTGCACCTTTTAGTGATATTTTAGGGCTACGTGGACAACTGGCTAAAACAATGTTCCTTTTCGATATCATCTTTATAGATAATTGCCTAGTTGATAATTAGGAATAAAATTTAAAGATCCAATATTATCTGAAGACATCAACGTGGACCTTCTTAAATCAAAGCATGATTAGTGATTACGTTATCTCTTTTTGGTAACCTATGACTTCAAATGTCAATATTTTTGTTGGACTTTAGGGGATTAAAATGGGAAATTTATTTATATATCCACTTAAGTTCTGTGTGATAAAAGTGCAGACTAGACTATGAAGATGATTTGAGGCTAAGATTAGTCATTCACTTGGCAATATAAATCCATTGTTACAAAAGATAGACCTTGTACTACATGATTAAATTAGTTATTTATCTGTCAAAAATAATGGAGTATATAAATTTTATTTATAATAATGAGAGGAATTAAGTCAAAATAGTGATGACCAAGGGCATTCAAGTTGAGATCATGTTTACCAATGATTCTAAACAGTTATTCCTTATCCTATTTTTTTAATTCAAATGTTTAATTTCACAAAATTTACATATTTTTAATTAACACCATAAACTTTAATTTCTACTTTTACTAAACTAATATTATTTTAAAAAAATAAAATTAATTATGAATTTTAATTAATAAATATGAAGTTACATTAATAATAAAAATGATCATACTCATTTTTTGTGGCGTCTTTTGTTTTTTAGTTCGTACAAAAATTATGTTAACGAGAAACAATTAACTTTAAATTTTGTTTTTACCTGATTTTTCAGCCACAAAGTATAAAAATAATTTCTTACACATTTGTGCTGCTTGACCGCAAGTATATTTGGAAAAAACTTGAAAAGAATTTGGGAACTAATGTTTCGCCATATAATATGCTAGTACTTGATAAATATGTTTGGCAAACATGTCAAATTTTTCAACAACAAACTAGACTTTGGACCAAATTATAGTATTTGGGAACTTTTATAAAAATTATTCAAACGTTTATATTTTATAAAAATATTCATTATTTATAATTTTGATTTAAATTTTATTTCTAATTTGTTACACAAAAATTATATGATAATTTAATACAATTTTTATTTGAAGTTACTCTTTACTATCATAAGTAACAATATCGTACCAAAATTTGAGGACATAAAATTATTAAAACTCCAAATAAGATGAATTGGAGTGAATAGTGATGCGGCGTGGTGATTGATAAAAAAGATGGGTGGCTTTTGCACTCATTAAAGCGTCACTTTACTCTCTGGAAAGATCATCAGCTTTTGCCTTGCTTCCACAGACATTGGAGACTCATTCTACTTTAACCCTTTCTTCTCTTATATCGTCTACTTCACCCCACTATTCTTCTTCTTCAAAACATGGATGACGAGTATGCTAAGCTTATCAGGAGGATGAACCCTCCCAGGTAATTCTTTTTTTCAAGTCAAACCAGCTAATTTCTTGCTTCTCTTGTATAGTTATTTTCTTTCATCTTCTTCTCAAGTTCTACCTTCCCCTGTTCCTCAATTGATTTTGGACGAATCAAATTTGTAAGGTATATGAGAAGAAAGATTTTCTTTAACCCTTGTTTTCTTGTTTCTTGTTACAGAGTGGTGATTGATAATGACTCTTGTGAGGATGCAACCATTATCCAGGTATACCCCATATTAGCCCCTTTTCCCGTGTTAAAAGATTTCACTTTCTGTTCCCTAAACCTCAACCTTGTGCAGGTTGACAGTGTCAACAAGCATGGGATTCTTCTTCAAGTTGTACAGGTTCTCACGGATTTAAACCTTGTTATCACCAAGGCATACATTTCCTCTGATGGGGGATGGTTTATGGACGGTAAGCTCTCCTTTTTCACCCAAGATCAACGAATTCCATACTTGCCACTAATTATTCTCTTTGTTATTTCGTCAGTGTTTAATGTGACTGATCAGGTTGGGAATAAAGTTAGAGATGAAGAAATCATCACCTATATTCAAAAGGTATTTCATATTAACCACAATTTTCATCCAAGTATAGTACTATGGTCAAGCACCAATGCAATCTTGAATCTTTTAGGGGCTGTTTGGTATTGAAATGGGATGCACACAGTTATTCCACCATTATGTATAACATCGTGAGATAAATGATCCCGGGACTAACTAAGACGCCTTAACCATACATAGAGTAAAATAATTCAAAATTTTATCTCGAGATTATATCATTATACCAAACAACCCCATACGATCATTTGGTATAGGAATAGTACTTGATATGGTGTATTATTAATGTTGGAATTAACAATGTTGAGATTAGTTATAGGATGATTATTTCTTATCCACGGTTTGATTTGGTGTATTAGGGGTAATTTTGTTTTAACCATGCTTATCCATGTATTAATAACCCTCATTAATACCATGACTTGCTACATATTTGTTATACACACTATAATACTGAATATGATTTATTTACTAATACATGTATTATTTTACTAATGCATCCTACTAAACGACCCTTTAAAGTTTTCTTTTGCCCCAACAAAATTAATAGGCTGCAGGCAAGAAGAATCCTAAATGCAAATGCATATATTGAGTTCTTTTCTTTTTCTCACTTAGGTTAAAAGTTGTGCGTGGATTCTAAATTCATCCAATTTTCTTGTTACACAGACTCTTGAAAATGATGAGGTTCTGTTACCCTCTTTAAGGGGAACTGTCGGCTTGATGCCTTCTGAAGAGCACACGTCCATTGAACTTAGTGGGACAGACAGACCTGGCTTATTTTCTGAAGTGTGCGCTGTTCTTGCTGACCTTCGCTGTAATGTGGTGAATGCTGCAATCTGGACACATAATGCTAGGGCTGCAGCTGTGGTTCATGTTGTGGACGATGTTACAGATTGTGCAATTGAAGACCCAAAACGCCTTGCTACAATCAAGAAACTTCTTCGTAATGTCCTCAAAGGAAACAATGATTTGAAGACTGCAAAGATGACACTTTCACCTCCTGGGTTTACACATAGGGAGAGAAGATTACACCAGATGATGTTTGATGATAGGGACTATGTAAAAGTTAAAAGGACAGAACAGGGGAGCATTGAGGATTTGAAGTCCGGGCCTTGTATAACTGTTTATTATTGCAGTGAAAAGGATTACACTGTGATCACTATGAGGTCAAGGGATCGACCTAAGCTGTTGTTTGATATTGTCTGCACTCTGACTGACATGCAGTATGTGGTATTTCACGGAGTTGTTCACACAGGAAAGAAGGAAGCTTATCAGGTAATGGCAGTTTCTATGTGGACAGTACTTGATGGTCTTTCTACTGCGCACTGAGTCAAGACAAGCTAATAGTCACTTCATATATTTCTGTCTCTTTGGATGTCTAATGTTAATCTGTCAAACTTATTTATTGGCCTGCTGCAGGAATTCTACATTCGACATGTTGACGGGCTTCCTATAAGCTCAGAGGCTGAGCGAGAACGTGTGATTCTGTGCCTTGAAGCAGCTATTGAGAGAAGAACCTCTGAGGTAAAGTGCTAGAGTCCGAGACAATAAGATTTTAGTTTCCAAAGCTTTCTCTAGCACTAGGCACTAATATGTGCTAGCTTTCTGCAGTGCCTGGAGCTAGAATTGTTTACAGATGATCGGCTAGGACTACTATCAGATATCACTAGGATATTCAGGGAAAATAGTTTGTGTATTAAAAGAGCAGAAATCTCAACAGAAGGGGGCAAGGCAAAAGATATCTTTTACGTCACAGATGTGACCGGGAATCCAGTTGAGCAAAAGACAGTTGACTCAATTCGTGAGCAAGTTGGCCCAAATATGCTGCATGTAAAGTGGAATCCTTGTCATTCAGCAAAGCTACCTGAAGAAGGAACAATTAGCTACCTCTTTGGGAATCTCTTCAAAGTTCCAACCCTCCAAAATCTGAAGCTGATCGGATCCTACAATTAAGTTGCCTTGTAAGACTGGAAAACTTTGTAGATACGTCAGACACCACCCAAAGTATGCAGATTTCATATAACAAAAGGTGTAGATAGATATCCTACATACTGGTGAAGAACTCTTTAGTTTTATGTAAATAGTAACCATTAGATAGTTAGAGCATGTGGTGGTGATTTTTAGTATCCAGAGATATAGAAGAAACTCTTTAAACATCAGCAGTAGCAGATATTATCAGGGGTTATCTGTATATACATGGATGTGTGAGATAAGTGGCATGTGCACATATACTCTGGACAGTGTTCACTCTAAAAAGGAAGAACCAAACTGTATAATAGAATATAACTAGTACATATATTTATATTGTAAAGAAAACAAAACATGAAGGTTTAGTGTGATATTTTTCCAAGTGTTGATTTACATCATTGCTAATGCATTCTTTGCAACAAGCAGCATGCGTTAGGTGGTTTTTTTTTTCCAAATAATTTCAACTAATACTCCCTCTGTCCATCTTTACTTGGCCATTATATTATTTTAGAATGTCCAATAATACTTGTCTAGATCATTGCTAATGGATTCTTTGCAACAAGCAGCATGCGTTAGGTGGTTTTTTTTTTCCTAATAATTTCAACTAATACTCCCTTTGTCCATCTTTACTTGACCATTATATTATTTTAGAATGTCCAATAATACTTGTCCAGTTTATAAAAATTATTTACTACAAGATGACGGATACAGTACTTGGGAGTTGTTACGGCTTCCACTTCAGTACTCGCGCATAAAGTTCGCCAACTCTTCTGCGTCGGTTATTGGTTCTGCTTTGTCGCAATATGCGCAATTGTACTACTCCCTCCGTCACAAAAACATTTATCAAAATATAAGGTCAAACTAATTAATGTTTATTTTGAATTTGAACATAGAATTTTTATTTAAAAAAAATAATTAAATTTACATATTTAAAAACTACCCTATGTATATCATTTTTACGATCCAAATAGTAACTCAAGTAAATAAGACAATCTTTAAGTTCTGAGCTTTCCATCTTTTTTTCGAAAAAAATGAGGATGATTGCTATAAGTACACTGATCTTATTACAACAAGAAGAGAGATGAAGTGTTGGAGCACAGAAAAAAGAGACGCTATAAAATGATGAAGGGATCAGTGGGGGAGTTTGCAAGAGTAATAAGCCGAGCTCTCATACACGCATCAAAGCAGAGAAGCCAAACATGGAGTCCAGCGTTAGAGCAAACGTTGCATCGCCTCGGATGCCGGGAATCACTCAGCCCGACACTCGTCGCCCGAGTCATCGACCCTTTTCTTGTCCACCACCATTCTCTTGCACTCGGTTTCTTCAACTGGGCCTCTCAGCAACCTGGATTCTCTCAGGACTCCTCCACTTACCATTCCATTCTCAAGTCTCTCTGCATTACTTGCCAGTTCAACACCCTTGATAAACTCTTGAAGCAGGTAAAAGCCCAGAAAATCCGCCTCCATCCTTCTCTTTATCGCTCTCTCATTGCTTCCCACATCATTGGTAAGAAGTCCAATTTAGCATTTTCCATTTTCAGTGAGGTCCCTTCTTTGGCATCAGAAATTGGATCCCAAACTTGTAATTCACTTCTTGCTGCTTTGTCGTCGGATGGGAACTATAAATGTGCTTTTCAGGTGTTCGACGAAATGAATCACAGAGGTGTTCGGTTGAATACTCTTGGTTTTGGTGTGTTTCTCTGGAGATTCTGTGGAGTTAATGGGTTGGAAAAGAGTTTGGCTTTGTTAGATGAGGTCAGGAAGATTGATTTTTCGGGAATTAATGGATCTGTTCTTGTAGTACTAGTCGTACACGGGTTATGTTCCGAGTCTAGGATAGCAGAAGCTGTTTCTGCTTTTGATGAATTGAGGATGAGGGAATGCAAACCTGATTTTATAGCTTATAGTATTGTTGCTGAAGCGTTGGGGAATGTGCGAAACGTAGTTGACAAAGATTCGGTTTTGAAGAAGAAGAGAAAACTAGGGGTGGCACCAAGGAATAACGATTATAAAGAGTACATATTTGATTTGATCTCGGAGAGGCTGATTTCTGAAGCTAAAGATTTAGGGAAAGTAATTATGTCCGGTAACTTTCCAATGGATGACGATTTGCTCAATGCTTTGATAGGATCAGCATCAGCTATTGATCCTGGACTTGCCATCTTCTTTTTGAACTTCATGCTGGGTAGAGAAACGACACCTAATCTTGTTACTGTGACGACCTTAAGTGCAAACCTTTGTAAGCATGGAATGATTGATGAATTGCTTCAAGTTTTTCAAAAATTGTCTTCTAGAAACTATTTTACTGACACACATAGCTATAATATCATGGTTTCATTTTTGTGCAAGTCTGGCAAAGTGAGAGAAGCTTATGAAGTTCTTCGTGACATGAGAAGAAAAGGTGCAGTTCCTGATATACAATCTTACAATCTCTTGCTAGAAGCTTGCTGTAGAGAAGATCTACTGCGACCAGCAAAAAGGTTGTGGGATGAGATGTTTACAAATGAGTGCCCTGGTAATTTAGAGACTTACAATATTCTTATTCAGAAGTTTTCAGAAGAAGGTGAAATTGAAGATGCTTGTAGGCTTTTCAATGACATGATTGAGAAAGGAGTAGCACCTGATGGTATTACATACACTTCAGTCCTTAAAGGGCTTTGTCAAGCAAAAAATCTCAAAATGTCTCTTGAAGTCTTCAACAAGTGTTCCATGCAGGATCAAACCCTTGCACGTTCTGTCTTGTGTACATTCATCCTCAGCCTCTGCAAGGAAGGTATTGCATACTCCATATTTGTGATAATGGAGGTTTACTTGTGCTTTATATCAACTGCAAAAGTAGTTTTATATCAGGTTGAATCGCTCTTTTTTACCAAGTCCTGAACCTTGCAATTGCAGGTTATTTGGTTCCTGCAATGGAGTTACTTGGTGATCAAATCATCGATATTGCATCTTTAGACGCCCATTTGATTTTTCTCAAATTTTTAGCTGATGCTGAAGAGATAAGTTTGGCTGTTGAACATTTGAAGTGGATTCAAGGCAAATCCCCTTCGATGCATCAAGCACTGAGCAATGAAATATTGGCATCAATATCATCTTCTTCAAAACCAGATCCAATTTTCAAGTTATTTCAAGTGATGCAAGAAATGGCTTACAGATGACATACCACATGTTTGTACATTCAGAATACTCTATATTTTGGTCTTCTCCATACGCTTAATGCAGGAGACAACAGACACATTTTAACATACAGTGAGATACAAAACCGAGAGCCATAATACTTTTTTTTTCGTTCATTTTTTGGTAATACTTCTAGATTTTTCCTTTGTGAAATTAGTTAACTGCTTACGGATCGTGCTTGAGGGACCATTTATGATTTGCTCAACATCAATTAGGGTTCTCTAAACCATTTACTAAAATGTCTCGACCATTGATAATTTTTAAGGAGTACGGTGTTAGAAAATAGAGTCCCGAACCTATTTGAGCAATAAAAGATAAAATTAATACAAATAAGTCACATTTTTAGAATGTAATTAAATAGCCATGTAGTTTTTTTTTCGTTTTATAAAAATTTTCAAATGACAAATGTTAAAAATATCTGAATTTGATATAAAATAAAACTTTTTCTTCCACTTTATAAAGTGAAAAATTTGGTAAAGTGGACTTTTCTTTACTGAGTAGAAGATAAACTTTCACGTTACTAAGTAGAAGAATTTTTCCCTTTTATAAAGTGAAAGGATTTTTTTTATTTTATATGAGAATTAGATATTAACAGTTTTAACAACTGCCAATCTGCCATTTGAATTTTTTTATAAAACAGAAAAAAAAACTATGCTAAACTTATTTTAGTTACATTTTTAAAATGTGACTAATTTATGTGGGTTTTGTCTTTTTGCAGCTCAAATAAGTTAATGTAGGTATATTATTAGTATCTTGTTTAATAAACTTTTTCAACTTATGATTATTAGCGTATATATAATTAATGCATGAAAATTCATGGTATTAGTAATAAAAAGTACTTTAATATATGCATAAACATGATTAAAGATAATTGCTCATCAAAACCCTTTCAACATCTTTTCCATCATATTATGAAGGTATTTTTGTGAACAAATATTTTTCTTTAAAATTATGCAATATATGTTATTTTTAATACACCAAATCAAATATAACATAAAAAATAATTTCAACACAATTAATACAAATATCACTAATACATCACATTCAACATTTATATAACCTACCAAACGACCCCTAGGTGCAAGTATTTTCAAAAGACTAAAATGACATTTTTTTTAAAAGTATGATGATTATGAGATACTAGACTAATGGTCATTAGTACTCTGGAAGAATCAGTTTATGATTATGAGACAAAGATAAAACTTTGAGCCCATACCTGGACAAATTTATACTTCCTTTAGTTTTTGTTGAGGTATTTATAATTGTTGAGGGTAATGGCATATTTATAAGAAAAATATTTAAAAATAAATTAAATACTATTTTAAACTATTCTCCTAAAAAATATAAAGTAATTAAAATCCTTATTAAAATTCTAATAATTTACTTATTGTAAAAAGTAGTAAAGCAAAATCAACAATTATATAGAGTTGAAGGGATTGATTAGGTAAGAAACTTCAGCAAAGAAAGAGGTAAAAAGTGATAAAATCACTAAATCAGAGGACTCAAACTAAAATTATTTTTAAGTTCCTGTAACCGGAGCTAGTCCATGACCATTAATGCTTCGATCTTTGCTGATTCGTGAAGCAAAAAAATCACAAAGTTAAAGGAGAGTAGAGTCCATGATTGATCCATCCAAGCAGCTACAAGATGGATAATCGAAACGTTGTCGTTTGCGACAACGGCACTGGGGTATTCTCTTTTGAATTTGAGTACTAATCCTCTGATATCTGAAGATTCCGTCAATTGATTTTAAACAAGGTTTTAATTCTGAAATTTTACTTGATAAATTTGAGAGAATGGGAACATAGTTGAATGTGAGTATATATACTTCCGTAGAAGCAGCTCAGGACGCGTCCAAGAGTAGGAATTTCTCAATTGTTATACTTAAATTACGACCTGCTAACTAGAGTTGATGCCTGTGGTAATAAACTTTTCATTTCTTTCTCTAAATTAAGTCTGTCAACTACACATCAATCAGAAACTAGTTGGGTGTAATAGTCCCCTATATTTATTTTTTCATTCAGACACATTTCATTCCGGCAATTTAAAGTACAGTTTTGAATTACCCCTCACCCCCCCAAAAGTTGGAGTATGTCTGGCATGACCGCATTACTTCATTGAACTTGGACTTATGCAGCTATACTGCTTTCTTATTTTGTATAATGTTGGTGTGAGATGAATTTGAATGGAGAAACATGGTCAGTAAGTTTTCCTTCACAAGATGCAAACTTTGACTTGAATTTCTGGTTGTGAAGACCATCACTCTAGCATGATGCTATTCCTTTCCTAGTGGAACATGCTTTTCAGTTTTATGGAGAGACTGTTTTATACTGAGTACTTGCTAAACATAATGAATGATTCTAGCCAGTGCCTTTTTTTCCTTTATTCTTTTTCTTTTTTAGCATTTTCTTTTGGTGCCAGTCACGGTGATACATTTTTGAACTATTTTGATGTCTATATAGACAGTAAAATGGTGTGTCAATTCTCAATGTTTTGATGAACTAATGCAGTATGTCAAGTGTGGCTTTGCGGGTGAGAATTTTCCTACATCTGTATTCCCTTGTGTTGTGGGGAGGCCAATGCTAAGATATGAAGAGTCTCTTATGGAACAAGACTTGAAGGTAAACATCTCTCACTTTATTCTTACCCTACAAAAAAAATGTGAGGGTTCTCTAGCATTTATTAAAAACTAGGAAGCTCTTCTTAGAGAAAGAAAATCTGGTTTGAAACTTTATTAGTTCAACAGTCCCTTGCTAAACTGGATGTTATAGCTACTTTTTATGAAATGAAGTTTTAACTTTATTTTGTTTTCTGATACACCTCAGGATTGTTTGAGTTCTGCTTACGTAGTATAGTCCTGGATTCTTTGTTTAAACTTCTAGCTTGTAAATTGGAAATTGAGAATCTTCCTATCATCACTTGTTTTCCTTATGTTCTTCTTATTTACTTTTCTCTGTTTTATTCTTTTATCCTTCTCTAATGTATTTATATCGAACTGTTGAGCTTCATAAGTAAGAGTACTCACAGACTTGCTGACAAATGTTTAACTCATTTACATTCATCGTCTAGGATATTATTGTGGGAGATGAATGCTTGAAGTTGCGCCATCAGTTGGATATATCTTATCCCGTCAACAATGGAATTGTGCAAAACTGGGATGATATGGGGAATGTGTGGGACCATGCATTTTTTAACGAACTGAAGGTAGCTTTCTCTACTGTTAACTATAAAATTTCTAATTGGTTTAAACTTTTGCTTGCTACTTTTTCTTTGTAATGCTTATTGTATGACAAGTTCATGATTAACTGATAAGGCTTTCCTTTCATTCTGTTGTTGAAGATAGATCCAACAGAATGCAAAATTCTGCTGACCGATCCACCCCTCAATCCATCTAAAAATCGTGAAAAGATGGTTTGTGTTAATGTTTTTCTTTTTTGAAAATTGCATTCCTTCTCTGTACTACTTCAATGATTCTTAATTTAAGCTCAGATTTACTTGAATTACAGGTAGAAACCATGTTTGAGAAGTACAACTTTGCTGGTGTCTTTATCCAAATTCAAGCTGTTCTAACACTGTATGCTCAAGGTACCATTATACATGTATGAGTTTTTGGGGCGTAATCGTTTCCAATTATCTTTGAGAAGGACCTTAGATTTGAGAGTTTGGAGGTTGCGGCTTTAGGTAGAAGGTTAGTTGGTAGTTTAGCGTTCTCTTGCTTCCCTGCGGGATAGGCTTGGTGGTCATCCTTGGACCTTCCTTCTACCAGTAGTATTAACATTATTTTTGTAGTTTCTTGTTCTTTGATTTAATTTGTGCTCAGATTATTGCATTATTTCATTGTTGTTACTATTCTTTCTCTAGTTTGTTGTGTAATGCTCTCCATTTCACATTATTTCGTTGTTGTTATTGCTCTCATATTTGTATCCCCTTTTTCTCAAACTGTTTGGCATGCTTTATTTAAGCCGAGGGTCTATCAGGAACATCCTCTCTACCTCTATGCGTAAGGTATGCATACACCCTACCCTCCTCAAACCCCACTTGGTGGGAGTACATTGGGTATGTTGTTGTTGTTGTGAGAAGGACCATCATGAGTCTTGATATTGCAATTTTTTCGCGGGTATTTGCTACAAGGGTGGGATGAATTAGATATTTGCTTCTACTTGGACCTTATCTGGTGATGGATTTGCTCATCTTTGCTGTTCCAAATATGCAGGTTTGTTGACTGGGCTTGTCATCGACTCAGGTGATGGAGTTACACATGTTGTAAGTTTTTCCATAAGCATAGCTGTTTCATGATCTACAGTTTGTCTTGGTTCAACATTGATTCAAAAGAGTAGGTTATTTCTTACACAGTTTGAGGTAATCAAACTAGGGGTTGCTATTCCCAAACTAGAACTGTTTTCCTGCATAGTGCATTGGGCTTTCTGACTAATAAGATTGCTCCTCTAAACTGGCCACGAAGGCAGTGTTTTTGAGCTATTTGTTCTTTTGGTGGCATGTGGTAGTACTTGCTATGAACCGTGGGGGATATTCTTTGTTCTGTATGTTTTTCAGAAATTTTTTGATGCAGGTTCCTGTTGTTGATGGATACTCATTTCCTCACCTCACAAAAAGAATGAATGTAGCTGGACGGCATATAACGTCTTATCTGGTTGATCTGCTACTTCGGAGAGGGTAATCACCAACACATATTTGAAATAAACAAAAATAGGGTCATTCATGTTATATTTGCTTATTTTAAAACATTAGTGGAGTTTTGATGGTCAGTTAATATCTGAAGGTATGCAATGAATAGAAGTGCCGATTTTGAGACTGTCAGAGATATTAAAGAAAAGCTCTGCTACATCAGGTGAAATTACTTGCATCATAAATTAATTACTTTACTACTTCTGGCGAGTAATGGTATTTGCTTTACTGCAGTTATGATTACAAGAGAGAATATCAGTTGGGGCTTGAAACTACAATTCTTGTTAAAAATTATACTGTGAGTAGGCTCCATCCACAATAAGCTTTTAATTGGGAAAAACAAAGTCACTATTATTTTTTAAGCTTTTCTACTACCTTGATCTTCAATTAGTTATGGTACTTTGCTCGTGGAAGTGAAGATCCTTTTTACTCCCTTAAGAAACTTGGTCAGTCAGTAACTCATTAATTCAGTTGTTTTTCAACAGCTTCCAGATGGGAGGGTACTTAAAGTTGGCACAGAGAGGTTCCAGGCACCTGAAGCTCTTTTTACTCCAGTGAGCATGCATTTCCCATTTTAATTTCCCTCTTTCAGAAACCAAGAACACATCTTTTTCATTAAAATGCACCAGATTTGCTTTCCTCACAGTGGGGAAGATGAAAGCCAGTTGGTGTTTTCCCATAAAACAAGCTAATCCTGCAATCTCATACAACACCAGATGTTGATGTGACACTTGTTATCTAATATAATGACCATCTTTTATCTTACAGCTTCTTAAACTTGATGGTTCTTTTGCTGTTTAAACACTGTTTTCACTTCTCAACCATTCAACAGGAAAGCAATAGAATGCATCTTCTAACCAATTTGTTTCAGATAAAGCGTCAATTAAGTCCTTGTGAAAATTGAAGCAAGAACACATTGTCTGAACTGCATGGTTTGAAATGCTATTATATGCTTCTCCAAACTTCTAGTTTATGGGTTGATGTATGTGAAAGGAAGCTAATTTAAAATATTATTCTACGCTTCTCCAAAATTCTAATTGATGGGTTAATGTATGTGAAAGGAAGCTAGATTAAAATATTATTCCACATTTCTCGAAAATTTTAATTGATGGGTTGATGTATGTGGAAGGAAGCTAAGTGTCACTTTTGCTGTCCATTTCAGGATCTTATTGATGTTGAAGGTGATGGCATGGCTGACATGGTATTTCGCTGCATCCAGGAGATGGATATTGACAACAGGATGATGGTACTTCAGTTTTGAAATTTCTTCTGTATTCTTTGCCATAGTGTTGTCATTTGCCATCCATCATGTGTTTGCTGTAATAATCATTACTTCGAATTTTCTTGCAGCTCTACCAACATATTGTTTTGAGTGGCGGAAGTACTATGTATCCTGGCTTACCTAGTCGGTAACTTACTCAAAATACTCTTCCTTATTATAAAGCTTTGAGAACTTAGAGCTGGGTATTGCAACTGTACATGATTGATTCTAAATGCTACATTATTGTCACACTCTCCTAGGAGGTTTTGACTAGTGTGTCAGCTTGCTTTGAGTTTATGAGCCAAAGTATATCCTCGAATTTTTTTTCTCAGGACTACTGTTTGATCAATCTGGAAGAGAATTTGAACTGTATAGCTGTTGTGCTATAACTTTGATAACACTCTTTTATTGTGCGAGGAACTCTAATTCACCTCCCTGTGGATTTTGAATTTTCTGATTCCCCTCTTGCTGTATCAAAATTTGCTAATTTTTACCTCCTGGTAGCAGTCAGCTTTAGTATCTCTGACTGATGACTAATTCTTCAAAGTTATTCTATTTTTTGCCTGCTCATAAGAACCTTTCTGAAATTGTACGTATCAGGACTAGCATGAAATGTATGAAGGCATATCGAAAAATGTAAATTAACTTGAAATGTACTCGTTTTCACTACATACTATTTGAACTCTCATCTTGTTACGTATGATAAATTAGAATATGAGATTCTATCCAAGAGGGTAGGAGTATTATTTAGGAATGCGCTATATTTGGAAAATTCAGGTATACACTTTGATGCATGAAGAATTCCTGTTAAGAGTATCACTGAACTGTCATCGAGAAGGAATTTCATTTCTCTTTGTGATTTTTTCCTTTGAACTCTACTTTTGCAGTTATAGTATCTTTTGGTTTCCTGTGGCAATATAAGGAACAAACTCTTTCTTACCCACCTCATGTCCACACTCATCACTTCCTCATTTCCTTAAATAACAGCTATTTTTCCTTCTTTTCAAACATTGACAGCCTTGAGAAAGAAATTTTGGACCGCTATCTTGATGTTGTTTTGAAGGGAAACAAAGATGGTTTGAAGGTACTGTGTGACTCATATTTGTTCTTTTCATAATATCTTGAAGTTTTTGGTTTATGAATCAGGTTTATGCAACTAAGTTGCATTTATTCGAATATTCTGACCCACAAACCACAATAGAATACCTCGATCTCACTTGTTCCTGTAGCTTATGGTGGTTTCTGCTCTATGTGAAGTTCAGTCAATCAAGAGATGGATAAGAAAGTAGTTGGAAAAGGATGAGTAGGGTTTAGCATATCTAGGAAGTTGGATTACATTGCCACCAAGCATATCGTCTTTTACTATGTATTTCTTGGTTTTCTTATAGTATTTGACATTTTCTCTCTTTTTGGAAATTTTATTTTTTATATTTTCTGCCATAGAAATTGCGCTTACGAATAGAAGATCCACCAAGAAGAAAGCATATGGTATATCTCGGAGGTGCGGTTCTGGCCGGAATTATGAAGGTATGGTGATATCTGTTTCATCTCTGTAGCCCCATCTCTTCTCCTTCTCTGGTCATGCATATAAAAGAGTATTAATTCCCAAGAGAAATAAAAGAAAGCTAATCTCTTAAGATACATCCTTTTCTAAACTGTACACTTTCACAACATCCTTTTCTAATCTGTACACTTTCACATAATTTTCTGGATTTGAATATTCTGTCTTCCATTGAAGTGGTTGTGGCACATGTTGGATTATACTGTTTTGGTATGATTGGGCCTGTGCAATCATCAACTTCAGGCACAAGGAAATTTGTGCTCCGCATTGACTCCAATCATTCTCTTTTTCTTATACTTCCTCTGCAATTGATCAAATCATCTGTGTATGAGAGATGTTCCTATCACTGAATGCAACTGAGTTTTAAAAAAATCCACTTCCTAGAGCAAGTTAAAGAATTTTATGATGTAACTTAAATGTTTGATGTTATGCTGAAATCGTAGTGGCTGGTATATTTCCATGTTTAATTGATTCGTTTTGTTCTATTCTTCCAGTCAGAATGCTCATTCACCTAGAAAAAAAATCATTCTCGCCATTCTTCTCCTAGCGCATTATTATGTCTTTTTTATTATGAAAAAAGGAAAAGGATTGCAATGAATCAACGTGCTCCCTAATTGAAGAGCATACAGTTTGAAAGCAACATTATGATGTTAACAGAAATAAATAGATAATCTAATAATTCTGCAGGATGCCCCCGAGTTTTGGATCAATAGACAAGATTATTTAGAAGAGGGAGTTGCATGCCTAAGCAAGTGTGGTCAGGCATGATTTTTACAATGTCCGTCACTTATTTAAGCTTTTAATATCTTCAAAGAAAAACTTGGAAATTTACAGATCAAGACGTGCTGGAAATGACTCTTTAGCATTCAAAAAGAAGATCTTGTACTGTATTTTACTCGAAAATTCTCAAAGAGACGGAACATGTCATACTTGAATGTTTTTACTGCATCTGTGGTTTATCTTAGTCGAGCAGGGATTCTTTAAGGCTTGAATATGTACTGTCGATATTGACGTAAAAGATTGCTAATTGGAACTGCTTCCCATTCCTTGCCGACCCTTTTTGTGAAGTGTATCAAATTTGTACTGAAACATAAGCAGCTTATTGTGTAAAGTGGTGCAGGCAAAAGAGATTGTGAACTAATTCTCACAAATGTATTACAGTTTGAAGTACATTTGATGATTGTTGACTTCCTACCTGAGAACTGCTGCTTAAATTATTTATGATAGTAGATGGAATTAAATTTTGAGAAGTGTGTTATAACAATGAGTCAAAGGAATCGTTATGCCATGCCTAAGCTTGTAATTTTTGTTTTTTCTTATTGCAGTTGATCTAGGTCTAGTAGTATTATTTTCACTAGTTACATCTCAGGAAAACCTTTCTGTGACAAAATAGCCGCTAGCGTCTGTGCTCTGCTGTTGGAATCAAGTGATCAGAGTATAGAGTTGTCATTTCACTAAAGGTAAAATGAGATTCTTATGTCCAAAGAGCTACACGACACAAATTTGAACCTTCTCTCTTTTCCATCAAGGACATCACAGATTAATTAACCAGCTAACAACAACGGGACGACTAAGTTCCTCTGGTGAAAAATAAAATTTAGAAAAACAAGAACCTCAGGACTTGGTGCCTGTTTCTAATATATATAGTATGATGCAAGCTTTTGATAGCTGAAAATAAAAGGGACATGAATTATACAGAGATGAGAAAGGGAATTTCTAATTTCCACAGAGAGCAACATTTCTCTTAGAAGGTCTGAAATTCAAAGCAGTGAGACTATAGATGCACATGTTTACTTGTTTAGATTTGATGGTGATCTCATCAGTAGTGGTTCTTGTAGAGCCAGGTACATTACAGGAAGAAGATGAGCTTCCGATAAGGCTAGCCCTGCAGGAATTGCCCACTGCTTTCTCAGCAGCACACTCTATTCCGTCCACAGAAGGTATCTCCAACCTGTAAACTCCATATCTGTTGGTAGTTCTGTTCACTGATACTGATACCAGCTCCGCCGTCCTTGTTGCCATTGCCTTGAAGGTGCACTCTATTTTCACTTCAACACCTGTTCACCCATTTGTCCAATATTAAGTAAGTTTTAATGGGTTTTGATTACGACCCATTTTCCCCCAACAGATGACCCATTAAACTATTTAATCAAACTCAAACCGATCTTATAAAATTCAAACATCATGTAAATTTGGAAGAATTTAAAGCTATTTCCAAAATATCATTATTGAGCTGTGCATATGCCAAGTCCAGTCTATTTTAGTGTATACCTGGCATGAAGTAGCTGTGCCTGGAGAAGGAATTATTGGAGCAAATGTCACAGTAAACCATACCCATGACAGTGATCTGAGGATTAACCACTTTTCTGGCCGACGAAAGACTCAACCGCAAGAAGCAGCATGAAAGCACCAACAGGACAAGTGTAGTAGTAGTCGTCATGGCTAACTGACCTGAGAACAGATAAAAACAACTACTTCCAAGTGATTATTACGCCAAGCAAGCCCACAAAAAATACTAGCTACTACGGTTGTTTTTAAAAAAAAAGAAAAAGAAAAGATGTGAGGTAGAGTGTGTATGGATGGATATTAATGATGGCAGAAATAAGAAGAGTTCAAAGTTAGAAAGAGGGAGACAGGAGTGGAACCTTATTGCTATTGAGAATTCAGAAAGAAACAAATCATGTGAAGTTGGTTTGGAGTTTTGTAAGGTTGGATGTGTAGGAAAGAGAGTATGATAGGAAATAGCGGAATAAATAGAGCTCCATGTTTGCAATTTATGCCAGTCTTGCTTCTTAACGTGATACTAGTGCTATTTATTATTTGACCTGAGCGAGTCACGGACTTTCCATAGACTCTGCTATAAGAGGCAAACAATTAAAGCAACCATAACTTCACTCACACTTATGGTAAGTTCACTTCTCATTCTCTTTTTCATTCTTCTATTAACATTTTATTATCTCTTTTCTTTTCCATCACCTGCACTTACTTGATTATGTCTATAAAATGCCTCAAGTTGTTTGCTTCTAAATTCTCTGAAATTTGCCTCAACTTGTCTGCTTCTAATTTCATATACATGACTTATATACTATATATACATTATGCACCCTATATATGAAATATACACTAGTATATATCGAATGGTCATTTGATGTAAATAAAAATGACAGTAAATGGCCATTTGGCCAAAGTAATTACGAGAAATATGGTCATTTGTTGTATGGTCTGTGTATACTTCATGTAAAATCAAGTTATATTCAGTTTTTGAGTGTGTCATAATGTATAATTCATGTATGAGTAATTTATTTTTGTATAGTCAGTGTATACTTTGTATGACTTTTGACAAGTTATATTGTATATTTCCTATGACTTGGGACTATTTTTCTTATATAAATAAAATATGACTATATTTGTGGTAAACTAATTAATTTAATGTATATATTTCCAATTAGTCCGTTGGTTATTAATGCACTTGTTAAATTCTTATAAGGATTATAAGACTACGTTATTGGGCTTAGTTACAATTGGAATTGTCAAATGCGTCGGTGAGATTAAATTTGGAAAAAACTAAGCTCATGCGCCTTTGAAATAAATTGTTTATATTTATAATATTCCATTCATTTATGTCTTCTTAATTAATTACAAGTGATGCCTTCTTAATTTGCCTATTATTAAAATTCACATGCTGACATCAACGTCTATTATATATAATATCGATAAGTTATATTGATGGAGTATCACAAAGAATACCGATGGAGTAGCATAAAGGATGTTGATAGGGTATCAATATACCCACAGAGTATAACGGAGAATGGCAACAAGTTTTTCCATGATATTCTATCGGAATCATATCTTAATTGTTTCTTATTTTTCAAAAAAGAGTCTAATCCTATATGACACCGATAGGGTATTAGTATACTGCTGAAGTATTACAAAGGATAACAATAAGATATCACAGAGGATTAAACCTAGTCCTATATGATACTGCAGTGATATCAGTATAGCGATGGAGTATCACAAAGAATATATTTTCTGCTAATTTAGAGCTTAATAATTTTCTTTAGTTGTTTCTTATTCATTTCTTAAAAAAAGAGCTCAATCTTATATGATACTGATATGGAGTTAATATACTGATGGAGTATCACAGAGGATTAAGCTCACTCATATATGATACCAGTATGGTATCAATGCACCGGTGGAGTATCACAAAGAATATAATTTCTACTAATTTAGAGTTTAGTAAATAAAATTATATCTTTTATAATTTTCTCTTAATATATTCTTATTTATTTCTTGTCCAATCCTGTATGATACTAATAGGGTATCAATATACTGATGGAGTATATGATACCGATTTGATATCAATATACCGACAGAGTATCACAGAGGGGTAATTCATAGTTATTATGCTGATGTCGTGCTGATGTCATGAGTGAAATAAAAAAAAGGAAAAGTGAGCTAAGAGAGTAAATTGTTCGGATCACAAATCCATTAAGGATAAATAGTTTGACAATTAGGTATATCTTATGTAGTTCTCCTTTTAATTTGAGCATATTAAAATAAATTAGCCAACTAATAATGTGAGAAGACAGACCGGGTCAATAATAAGGTAATCATAATTCAACTCACCCACCTCTAATTATGAAACAAAAGTATCAAAATTTTTATGGGTGAATTTGAATTGGGAAAATTAACCCCACTTGTAGACAAGCTAATAAAGAAGCTTTTTTTGGGACCATCAAAAAAGGTTGGAACATAATTGCAGGAAGACATCATTTCGTTTTGATTTTTCTCGCACGTCTTTATGTGTGTGTACAATATTTTGAATGTTGATATCACCTTTTCTTAAAAATCTAGGAGAATATATACTCATTCATGCCTTATTGATCTGATACATTGGTAACGAAAGTGTAAATATAAATCTTCCTTCAAATTATTTGTCCGATTTTGATTTGATATGAAATTTAAAAAAATATAGTATTTTTTTTAAATTTTATGGTGTATGTTAAACTAAAAATGTGTAGACTGTATCTATATGAAAAGTTAAAAAAAGAGATTTTGAAACACACTAAAAGAGAAAATTAACGTAACAATTTGAGGAAATAGTAGGATATTAATACAAGAAAGCAAGTATAAAGTTAGCTAATTGCAAATGGGCCACGATCCATGTTAAAGATTTCTTTTCCACCAACTTTCCATATATGTAATTATATAAAGCGAGAATATTAAATTAACTTGTGAGTCATGATGAGGGCATATGCATCTGGGCAGAGTGGGTCGTAAGTTTGGGTTTGCTATTTATTGAGTTGGGGTTCATCAGTAGTATGTACCGTAATAGAAAAGGCGGAATTTTTTATCAAACTAATTCATTATTTAAATTAATTTATTAAAATAATGTTTTTTAAATTTTTTACAAAAGTAGTATAAACGTATTTGTCAGTAACGTTTTAGGCTATTTTTATTTTAAAAATCTA
>JBCEWC010000133.1:0-77993 GCA_038996855.1 Solanum aculeatissimum
GTTAATTAGGTGTTTTTGGAAAGCCTTTCTCAAAAGATCCCCCCCCCCCCCCCCCCCAAAAAAAAAAAACTCGAAAACATGAGAATTCAAAAAAAAATAATCAAAAACCCGAAAAAACCCGAGGATGAAAAACCCGAGTTTTATTGGTTTGATGTGATCTATATATTAAAAGATCTGACACAAATGATTTGATTTAATATTTAAAAAATCCGAACCAACACGGTCCATGTATACCCCTATTATATGTATATATAACGATTTCATGCGTGAAAATTTCGGGGAGAATAAAGTATATGTAAAATATACTCTTATCTTGTGTGAGATAAAAATACCATTTCAAATAAAATCTCAATTTAAAAAAAAAAATATTTATTGATTTAATATAAATATTTATTGTTGATTAATTTTTACCCAAAATTAAGAAATTAGGACGCAGGATGAAATGTTTGAACTTTAAAAAATCAAAGTTTTATTTGTTTTGTCTGCTCAAAAAACAACAATTTATACACTCAATCTTTGACTTAAAAATAATTTTTGTATATATATATATATTTTAATCTTTTTTTTTTTGGAGATTTGAATTGGTCAGATATTGGATTTAATTTTTTTGTATCTAGATTCTTTTACGTAAGGAATTCTACGTAATAATGACGTAAGGAAGTACGTATATTAATTAATTAAGGTTTAATGATAATAGTGGATATACTATTTAGATTATCTTTAAAGTTTTTAATATTAATATATTGTATTTTCAATTATAATTTCATATTTATTACTCCTATTTGTTGTAATTTTTTAGTGATTTTAACACATTATATTTATGCGTTGTATCAAAAATATTGAATTTAGATAAAATCAGTATCATGTGAAAACGTCGAATGTAATTAACTTTTTGAGAATAACTTTGTTCATGTCATCGAGGAACGTGATAGGATGAATAAAAATTCCTTTATTTTTAATTTATATTAAATATCTTGAATAACAATGGAGCTAAAATTTTTGATTAATAAATAATTATAAATAAAAAATAAATGAGTTTTTTTTGGGGGTCTGAATTGGTCAGCAAATGGATTTTTATCTGTTTCTACAGTATTATGCAAAGAGTGACTGGTGGAGATGAAGTAAGAGAATATATCTGAATTATTTTATTATTTATTTTATAATAATAATTTTTTTTTATTACGTGAGATTACATCTATACATTGTTATAGTTGTTGTATAATGATTACAAAATTAATTATAAATTCAACTCTTTTATAAATCTCATATTTATCTTCTTCTTTTTTCTATTTTCCATTATTATCCAATAGCTTCTTTGAGGCTCAATAATTCATTCATATTTATACAATAAACAACAATAACATATCCAGTGAAATTCTACAAGTGAGATTTTGAGAAGGTAAAATGTACGCAGATTTTATCACTATTTTATAGAGATAAAGAGGTTATTTTCAGAAAACTCTCGTCTCAAAAATCAAGCCCCATAAGCAGAAAAGGTAGTGGTAAAACACTTATCCTTCGGGTGGCCTAATGATTTGAGTTTGAGACTTTCATGTTGGAGGTCTCAAATTTGAAACCCCCTTGCCAACAAAAGCAAGGAGTTTGCCTTCTGGGTCGAGCTCGTCCCACCGAGTTTGCCTAGTGCGAGTTACCTTTCCTATGTGGTTTGCAAGCTATTGTATAGGAACACGAGTTTATCTTATGCGCACCCAAAATTTGATAACGCGACTTAGTACTCAAAATCTGAACATCAAAAACGACTTTATATTTTGAACTCGAATCTGAGATGCCTCGACATCTAATTAAGAAAAAAAAATCTCATATTAAAAACTATAAAACTACATATTTCTAAGAAAAATGACTTTATATTCTGAACTCGAATTCGAAATGCCTCGACATTTAATTAAAAAAAAGAAAATCTCATATTAAAAACTATATATTTCTAACAAAAATGACTTTATATTCTGAATTTGAATCTGAGACCCCTCGAAGATTTGAAGATAAGTGAGACTATTGAAATTTTGAATTGGTCAGCACTCAACATTTGGACTTTCTAATTATCATGACCAAAGACCAGTCCACCTTAGAATAACTCGTTTTCATCAGTCAAACTTTCAAAACTTTCCATTCCAATTGCCCTTTTTTTTCCACATGCTTTTTTTTAATTTCACTATAAATTCTTCCCTTTTAAATTCAAATGTCTCACTCATCAAATTTCATAAAACTCATCAAGATTCTAAAATCCCACAAAAAAAATAAAATAAATCTTTTTCCATATCTCAAGATTGTGCTTGTTTTTTCGAAGTGAGGACATTCCATTCCATTCATAAGTAGGTTCACGTCGTGTCAGGTGTATTTACACTAATCGAACACCTTTCTAGACTTCAGAATAGCTCCCCCGTCTTTCAAAATGGATTGTCCATCCAACTGGGAATACAAGACACTTATCAATGAGCTAACTCAAGGGATTGAACACACAAAGCAACTTAGAGAACATTTCCACTCTACAGCTTCCACTTTTGAGAATCAAGAATTGCTTCTTCAGAAGATTCTTTCTTCTTATGAGCAATCTCTGTTGATTCTCAAATGGAGTGGCTCAACAGTCCAATCCCCTCAGCCTCTGCCACCAACATGTGGGGCGATCGAATCCTCGGTATCTGTTGATGGAAGTCCTAAGAGTGATGACATGAAAAGGAGTTTCCAAGATCATCATGAGCTCATCAATATCTCAAAGAAGAGGTAGAAGATCAAATTCCATTAAAAATGACATTTTTTAACCTTTATAACCTGCGAAACGCCATGACACGTTTAAAACCACAAAATCTAAGGATACTTTCAATAGTTGATTTTGTTAAGTCAACTAACCTGGTTCTTGATGGATATTGCAGAAAATCACAGCCCACATGGACTGAACAAGTCAAAGTCAGCGCGGAGAGCGGATTTGAGAGTCCTACTGATGATGGATATAGCTGGAGAAAGTATGGACAGAAGGATATTCTAGGAGCTAAATATCCTAGGTAACAAGTCATTTTTGCTAACCTGCATAAAAGTCATGAAACTCATAAAAACGAAAACCAAACTTATTCAATCGATTGATCAAACGTAGTTCTATGTTCTGATACCAAGTTTCATGTGTTTTGCAGAAGCTACTACAGATGCACGTATCGTCACATGCAAAATTGTTGGGCAAGAAAACAAGTACAGAGATCAGATGATGATCCGACTGTATTCGATATCACATACCGGGGCTCTCATAATTGTCATCATGCTACTTATTCTGCACTACAACCAACATCCCCAGAGAAACAAGAATTCAAGAACCAAGCTGTTTATCAAACAGGGCAGTATTCAAATCAAGTGTTGATGGATTTGAGAGCAAACCTGAGAGTCAATACGAATGACCTGGACAAGAATGAGCCAGCAGCATGTCATTTCACCTTTCCTACAACATTTTCTTCTTCTGGTTTGACAGACGATAATCGGCATTTCCAAATTTCCCATGTTGATGACAATCTGATAGGCAGTGGCTATTCACCATCTTTTGTCTCTCCTACGACCCCTGAATCAAACTACTTCTCAGTATCAAGCAGCAGCCAGATGAATGGTTACGGAATGGTTCATAACTTGCACCATTCAGAATCAGACCTCACCGATATATTCTCAACCAACACTTCCACAACGAGTTCTCCAATTGTGGGCGATTTTTCACTTGACCATTTGGAGCTAGATCCAAACTTCCCATTCGATATCCCCAGATTTTTCTCATGAACCTGTGGTAATACCCTTGAAAAAGGAGAATAAAGACGAAGAGTTTGGATGTTATCACCGAGTTACTTTGTTAAGGGATCCCTCCTTTAGGAATTAGTATAGATATAATTGTAAAAATTAACAACAAATTAACCACGGATTAGAAACTATCTATGGTACTTTTATCAATAGTCTACTGTGTCAAGGGCTGAAACTTCCAGTCATTTGACATCAAGCTGCTGAGAGAAATTTAAGCATATTCTTGGTTATTGAACATTCAATAATTTTATTAAACTACAGACAATTTTGTTGGGTTTATCTTTCCTTACTATCATTTAAGCAGACCAGAAATCACAAAACATTAAATTAAAAAAACGCAGACACTAAGATGCCACAAGCCCTTAATAAGGTTGTTGCAGATAGACAGTACGCTGAGGTAAAGTTATTTCTGTGTGACCTATAGGTACAAGTTCAAGCCGTGCAATCATCCACTGATGATGCGTCCCTTTCCTGAACCCAGGATCCTTAGTACACCGGGCTGTCCTTTTTATGGACAACAGAACCAAGAATGACTAATGTAGTGTAGCTATTAAAAAGTATATTACTAGCAATTAAACCATTAAAGAGAGCACACCATTTACATGAAATTGTTTGGAACAGGTACTTTGATAGTCATCAGGAGAACCCAACAATAAATTCCAACAGATTAAATAAGTAAAATCCAATAAGTTAAGAATTACTTGAACCATCAGCAAAAGTATGAGAGCCACAGAAGATGGCGATTAACTGAGTTCTTCAATGTATGCATTATGACATCGTTTTATGCAATCTACACAATACTCTTGCAGATTATGCATCAAGATGAGGTCCTTGTTTACTAGAGAGGTAACTATACAATTAGTGTCCCGTTATAATGATAGATGTTATTAACGATAAAAAGCAGTTATAGAGAGGTAAAATGTAACACAAATAATCGTTCTAAAGAAAACTTGTCTATTATAATGAAGTGTTGTTCCATAAGGTGGTTGTTATAGAGAAGTTTGTCCGTATAATTTAGTTTTACATAAAAGACTTGGTATTGCCATATTACCTCTTTTATGAATGAGAGTTGAGACTATAAAGTTTTGAAATGGTCAGTACTCAATATTTGGACTTTCTTATTTGCTGTCTCATTATTTTCACTAATTCTAAGAGATTTTTACTAAAGACCAGTCAACTTTCAAACTCCACCCCTTTTTCTCCACATGTCACTTTTGTTCTCTTTTCTCAGAAATCTCTTAAGCTTTTGAATTATTCCACACACCCCCACCCTCACCTCCCACCCCCAAAAAAGACAAGTTTTTTCCGAGTTAATATCTCAAATGGTCACTCAACTATTAGTTCTTTTCGCAGAAATTCACTCAACTTTCTTGTTTAACCTCAAAGTCACTCAACTTAGGATTTTTTTTTCCATAGAAAGTCACGTAATTATGAGTTCTCTTCACAGAAAGTCACTCAACTTTGTTTTATAATTCAAAAGTCACTTAAATATTGGTATGTTACTTAGAAAGTCACTCAATAATTAATGTTTCACTTAGAAAGTCACCCAACCAATTAAAATGATTTTTTTCATTTTAGTACAAATTTTATTTTAAACTAATTTTTAAAAAATTATAAAATTTTCGTTTTAGATTTTATTAAATTTTGTTGAAACATAATTTCTATTTTAAATTAATTTTTTTAAAATACTAAATATATACTCATTTTAATTATTTTATTAAATTTTTAAAAAATATAATTGTTACTTTAAATTGAATCTTTAACTCAAATGTTTTGGGTATGATCTCTACTAAGTTATTACCTTTAACTGCTTGTACTAAACTAGCTAATTATGGTAATATATGTTGCTCGGACTCTTCAAAAATGTCAATAGGTGCATGTCGGATTTTAAAAAAAGTATATTTTTGGAGAACCCGACACGGGTGCGGCCTCAAAAGTGAAGAGTCCGCGAAACTTAGATGGTAATTCCACTATCAAGCTTATGTGCACATTTCAACTTCAAATATAAAGTGTTCTTATCCCCTTTTGGTCATTCTGCCTTATTAGTACATAACTAAGAAAACAACAGTCTACTTTTTTGGGAAATTTAGGAAACGGAGTCCTATGTTCTGATACCAAGTTTACATATGCTTCGCAAAAGCTACTACACATGCAAAATTGTTGGGCAAGAAAGCAAGTGCAAAGGTCAGATGATGATCCTACAGTATTTGAGATCACATACAGGTTCCCATGATTGTCATCAAGATACTTACTCTGCAATAAACCCAGCATCTCCAGCGAAACAAAAATTAAAGAAAGAAGCCGATTATCAAACAGGGAAATATTCAAATCAAGTACTGATGAACTTGAGAGCGAACCTGAGAGGCAATACTAATGACTTGGACAAGAATGAAACAGCACGTTCTTTCTCCTTTCCTTCAACATTCTCTGGTTTGACAGACGAAAATCGACATTTCCAGATTTTCCATGTTGATGACAATCTGATAGGTAGCAGCTATTCAGCATCTTTTGTCTCTCCTACAACCCCTGAATCAAACAACTTCCCAGTCACAAGCAGCTGCCAGATGAATGGTTTGGAATGGTTCACCACTTGCATCATTCAGAATCAAACCTCACTGATATATTCTCAAGGAACACTTCCGCAACAAGTTCTCCAATCTTAGGCGAGTTTTCACTAGACCATTTGGATCTAGATCAAGGCTTTCATTTAATAACCCCAAATTTTTCTCATAATTAAACTAAGCTCTGAAGCTAGTATTCATTAAAGGACAATAAAGACTAACAAACAGTTTGGATATCATTACAGAGTTACTTTGTTGAGGTTGACAATCCCTATTTGGGAATTAGTATAGATATGGAACAAACTAGTCTTAGATTAGAAACTAGCAATTATATCTGTGTCAATAGTGTACTGTGTTTCAACGGCTGAACTTCCAGTCATTTGACATTAAGTTGCTGAGTGACATTCAAGCATATTCTTGCAAAACGCTATTGAACATTCATGAATTCTATCAAACTACAGACAGCTAGGGTTCAATATAACAACGACAATAACAATAACAACAACATACCTAGTGTAATCTCACAAGTGGATCTGGGGAGGGTAGTGTGTACTCAGACCATAACCCTACCTTGGAAGGTCGAGAGGTTGTTTCGACGGACCCTTGGCTCAAGAAGAAGCATATCAAAGTAGTCCGGGAAAAGAAATAACGGAAGTGGAGAAGCCACATCAAGATACTAAAGACTGCATAACATAGCATTATGAAAAAAGGGAACAGTAACTACAATAAAATAATACTGAAGTACAAGAAACAATAAATTGTACCAGATATCAAAGACAAAGAAACAACAAGAATACAGCTATGGCTACTAGTATAATAAATTCCAGCAGATTAAATAATCAGCAAATGCATGAGAGCTAGAGAAGATGGTGATTAATTATGTGCTTCATTGACTGTTCATAACATCGATTGATGCAATTCATACAACACTCTTTCTCTAATGATGCATCAAGATGGGACTGTTGAAGCTATGCTTGCAGTGAAAATACAATGGACGAAAGAGTCTGAAGCAGCATTCAGTAACAGCAAATACCTAGCGAAACCAGACGGACAAAGAAAAAACAACATTTTTCTTTGAATCACTAATATACAGATGTCTATAAACATCAAAGGATGTTAGGTACATGTCAATTAGATTGATGACTTCTTCTCTTCTTTAATTCTGGAGACATCATTGTCTTTGCTTTCTTCAGGATTCTCAGCTTTCCTAATAGCTTCCCTTAACCCCAACACAATGAATAAGTTGGTTAAAGTGAGCAGTGACTCAGCTCCTCCATGCAACCAATCCACGTTAGACAGAGAAGTTCCATAATGCACCTTCGCTGTCCCAAAGCATGACAGTTAGAATTACAGTTTTAAGTTAGACTTGTACAATCAATTTGGTGAGAGAGGAAGTTACCATAAATTCCTGCAGGAACTGCACAAAGGAGATGAAACAGAAAGAACACAATGTCAAAACAAATCAAATGGAGTTAAAATGATATGAGGATAAAATTTATGCACAATTACTTCTTTCATTTAAGAAGGCAAAGCTCTAGGTTGAGAGGTTTCCAACTATTGTTTAAGCGTCGATGAAATGCATAAAACCAGTCATTAATCATGAATTGTTCAAGCAGATTGAACTGATTAATAAGTACCTATGCAAGACAATTATTTCAATGATTGCTCTCATCAAATTTGAACCTAGTAAAGTAATTAAATCCAGACATATCCTCTGGAAAACCAGAAAAGGAATCTCTTTAAATGCTTGAAGACTTTATAACTCCGACTGCCCTAAGTGCACATAAAGAAGATTCTTTGAATCATCCAGGAAAAAAGAAGTAACACATGAGAAGAGATGAAACAATAGTTGAAAGTACAACTTTATGATATTTCTATTCACTTGAGATAAACGTAATGTCTGCTTTCATAGATTAAGTGGAAGATCAAACTGCACAATAAACATGGGGTAAATGCTACCACTACCCTATTTATACTACTATTTAGCTGTAAATGAAAATGACAAGAAATAAGATTGACATGAAAGCTTTTATCCCTTGAGACATTGTGGGGAAGACACAAGCTTTCTGGTTGAATATAGCAAACAAGAGTAAGAACAAGATTTAGGAAATTCTCTCTCTCTCTCTTAGAGCCTAGTCCCATTAGGTGCATCTATGGACAAGCTTAAGCCTTAAAAGCTGTGAAGCTATGCTCTATGAGTCAACATTTGTTGCCCATGGATCAGCAGGCAAAAATCCAGACAATTCTTGCTCTTTTACTGTAAAGTTTTCTACTTTCAACATAATTGAGCTGTTTGGTAGTATTTCTAAAATTGGGATTTGGTTGGGAACAGTAGAAAAATGGAAAAGCATAGGAACCAAGAACAATAGGGTTCTTCCAAACAGACACAATATGATGAATACTCTGAAACAATAGAACAACAGAAACAACAAATATATTCATGTGTATAAACAAGGGAAATGTTGAAGGACTTACTAGTGGCACCCACAAAAGCAAGCAAGAAATAGAACCCAAAAAGTGTAAGTTTTGGAGCAGTCTTGGATTTGGTGATGAAGTACAAAAAACCCACATAAGGGAACAGAGAAAAAGCAAATAGCTGTGAAGCTATGCTCTGTGAGTCAACATTTGGTGCCCATGGATCAACTGGCAAAAATCCACACACAATTCTTGATCTTTTGCTGTAAAGTCTTGTTTTTTCCCCATAATTGAGCTGTTTGGTGTTTCTCAAATTGTGGAAAAATGGAGAAGCAGAGGAAGCAAGAATGATGGGGTTCTTCCAAACAGGGTGTAAACAGTTCAGCATTTTTGCATCAATGGCTTCTTCTTTTTACAGTGTGTTGAAAGGAGACATGAAGGCTTAACCATAAGTCAATGATAGAGTGAGAGGAGTTTGAATATGGGCTTGCTGGACTACTGTGAACCAATTCATAGTTGGGCCAATCTACTCATTTAAAGAAAAAGGAAATTTAGAAGGAAAAATTACCCTCTTTTTTTTTGGGTTTCTCACCGGATGTCCGGAGTTCGTGGAGCCCGATTAAATTCGGATCGCGCACTGCAGGCCCCATTGGGGGTGATGCTCCCAACAAGATTTTTTTCCATTCCCAAGGCTCGAACCCGAGACCTCTGGTTAAGGGTGGAATAGTTCCACCACTGCATCACAACCCATGTTGGTAAGAAAAAATTACCTAATTACACAAACACAAATATATGTAGCAAATGTATTAATTCTCCCTATAATTTGTAATCATTATATATTATTTCACTAATTAATAAATTCATATCAGATTTCAAATAAGATACATGTTTTTTTGCTATCAGATATGCTGAAATAGAGAGAGGCGAGTGAGACTTATTTATGTATCCTAGAAACATATGAATCACACTAAATACATGTATTTGACACTAGATACATGAATTTGAGATACTAGATACACGAGCGATATAGAAGGGAGAGATTTGTCAATATTTTCTAGATACAATGCATCTAGAACAAGTTATGCCTAATTTTGACCCCATGAGTCTGAGATACATATATCTGACGTATCTAGATGTGCCAGAATCATGTATGCGAAGTCCAAAATCTAGTAAGATTCATAATGTTGCAAACTTGTGTGGAGATATCTGCAAGGGAACAGATGCATAGTGAAACATATTTTTTTACTCGAACTACAATATGTTCTGATTGAGCACCTAGACATGTGATAAACTATTCCTAGTTAGAGACTTCCAGCTAAAAATTTGACAAAATTTCTAAGTTTATTCCCAAATTGCTCATTGCATAGATAAGTTACCATTTAAAATATGTCACTTCATTTAATTATACTCATTAGCCTTAATAAGCTGTAAAACCTCAAACTTGTTACAATATTAAGATATTAAACTAGAAAACTAATGGTTGGGTATTCCTTCTTAAGAGGACACTAACCCTCCCAATCTTGCTAGTCGGGGGCTCAGTCCTTCAAGATTCAATCTTTTCCCTTCCGGTCCCAGGAAATCGCTCTTATAGTAGGAGGTTGACTATGTCCCCAACTTCTCTTTATTAAGAAAGTAGGTTGTCTACTATAATAAGATGTTGATCATATAAACAGAAGCTTGTAATATAGCTAGACCAAATTCCATAAATGGAGTCCGGTAATAACATTATGAAACTGAACCCATATAGCAGAAAGCAGAAGCGGCGGGTACGTTAAAAGAAAAGAAATAAAGTTATATTTAGAAAACTTTTAAATTAGTCATCAACACCAGTTCTTGAATATGGAATTCTATAACAGAATAATCTCTTTTCTCCAACAAGAGATTTGGTTGATTCCCAAATCCAAATATACAATGCAAACTCTGGCTTGGCCTATGGTAGTTTGTCACCAAAATTTATTTAAGTGTTTTGACTAATTTTGTGCCTCATACACTTTTATTCAGTATACAACATGCTTTTCTAACAAGGACAAACCTACTAAGAACATAAAAAAAAGGTTTACAATTCTCAGGAAGATTGTTAACCTTGTACATCAGCTTCTTGGATTGATCTAAGCAAATTCCCATCGTTGGAAGACGACGAGGAACATGGATATGGCAGTTCCAACCTTCTCAAATTTAGTCAGAATGAAGAAACTCCTTGTAAGAAGCACCTTTCCCCATTAGTGAGGCTCACGTTGCACGATTCTGGAGCGAGTGGACTATCTGAAAATGTTACTGATAACTGAAGAAACTAAATAAACTCTTGGTAGGAAGAGCCTTCCCCTGAACTCAGTGGATTTGGGATACCAGATGCACAAAGAAGAAAAAAAAGGACACAAGCTATTACATCTCCTGATATAACTATGGCTAAAGAGGTTACTGACAGCTCTTAAGGAAAAAAACACTAATAGGGAGCGCTCCTCCGGCCAAATTCAGTTAGCAAGATCCTCTTATAGTAATCAGCATGACTACGATGATAATCAATCCATACACATAATTGCCTAATCGCCTCTCGTTTTTCCTCCTTGAGAGCCAACACTGATTCCTCTTTGTCCTTGATCATCTTCTTTAGTTCCCTGACTTTGTTCTCTGACTTCCAAACTTTCTCTCTGAACTTCAATATCTCAGCTTCTTTGTCATCACATTGTGCAAGTAAGCAATCAAAATCATCTTTCACATGTGCCATCGCTTTATTTTTCCTCATTACCCAATCTTTTACAAATTGCAGCTCACATGAATTCTTTGATATTCGATTCAAGAAATGAGCAGTGCATTCCTCAAACTTTAGTGCCACGGTGTCTAGTGAACCTAAAATATCACTAGCTGTCAATGATATATCCTTAATTCCCCTCAACCCCATTTCGTATCTTGCATTTTTCTCTTTTAGATCTTTGTTCTCTTTCTCGTACGAGCTTCTTGTTTTTTGGTACCACTCCTTGTTCTCGATATGCATTTGTTCTGCCACACGGATCCTTCTGCTCAAGATACGTAAACTGTCTTCAAATGTCTTGCGTAGTTCCTCCGTCATTTCTCCTAGTTTTCTTTCAGCATTGCGAAAATTTAATTTAGAATCCTCTAGCTTGATTTGCATTTGCTTACTTTCCCCCTTTGACTTGTTTAGGATGTCTTGCATCTCTTTTAAAGTTTTCTCCTGCTCTGCGATCTTGATAGTCAATTCGGTATTTTTCTTTTCCATCTGCATAAGGCTTTGGGAAAATTCATGTTTTTCCTTCTCAAGCTGAGACTGAAATCTTGCTTTTTCAGTTTCCGCGATTTGCAGCTGCTTTTGAGTATTGCTGATTCGTGCTGTCAACGTTGAACCTTGATTGGCCATATCGTTCATGTAAGCCTCCAGTTTCTTTTGAAGAATTCCCACCTCTGCTTCTTTTCCTAATAGTTTTGTTTCCAATTCCATGATCTTATCGTTCAGCTTTTCTTTTTGTAACTCTGAATGATAAGCTTCTTGATTCATGTCCATTATCTTCTCTTCCATGTCACATTTTGCATCCATGAGTGATTTCACCTCCAATTTTAAGCCCTCCATTGCTTCAGTTAACCCCTTTCCGGATGAAGTAGTGCTCGTTAGTTCCCCTTTCAGATTTTCTATCTGAAGATGACATTCTGAGAGTTCTTGAGTTTTTTGTTGGAGTGACAGCTCTAGTTCACAATTCTGGTTTCTTAAGGTTTCCAACTCATGTTGCAGATAATTAGTCCTTACTGTTAAATCCTTAACTTGGTCAGATGACTCGTGAGACTTCTTTTCGAGTGACAGCTCCAAATTGGACTTCTGTAGTTCTGAAATATGTACGTCCTTAACTTGTTCCGATCCTTTGTTGGCTTCATGTAACAACTTTTGTTCTAAGTCATTCCTTTGAACACGTAAACAGTCCACTTCTTGTTGCAGTGGACTGTTTACGTGCTGTAGTTCTGAGAAATGTGTTTTTTCTGCAAAATCCTTGACTTGTTCTGATCCTTTATTGGTTTCATTTAACAACTTTTGTTCCAATTCATTCCTTTCAGCATTTAAACGGTCCACTTCTTGCTGCAGAAAGTGTGATCTTGCCATAAGATCATCTATTCTAGACGTTGAGTTGAGTAGATTTTCGTCAATTTCTGTGAAGGTTGCTTCTAGTGCTAACACGCGAGATTTCAGCTCCGAGTTACTTTCTTCCATTTGCTTAAGTTCATTTGACTTGCACGCGAGTTGCTCTTCAAGTTCTCTCTTCTGAACACACAAATTATCTAGTTCAACCTTCATACTAGCAACTTGATCCTCTAACCCCTTCATCTGAGACAAACTCTCCTTCTCTCGAAGCTCAAAATCATCGGTGAGATACAAGATTTCGTCTTCTTTTTCTTTTACTTTCTCTTGGAACCATACAGATTCATCTATCAACTTCTCTTCACCTTGAATCCTCAAGTCTTTAAAGAATTTCCCTGACTCAGACCCTCGGCTATAAGACATCGGTGTCTCAAAATTTTCCATATCAAAACTTTTGAAACTTCCCTTCACTTCAATATTTGAAGTTATAACTTTGTCCTTCAAAATAGCATCCTCATCAAGAGGTTCACAATGAGAACAAGATGAGCTACTTTTCGCGGTCACTTCCTCAGGGCTAAGATATGTTTCTGAATTCGAACAGGATGAAGAAGATTGAGAAGATGAATCGCCCTCGTGTTCTTCATGAAGTTTTTTCCTTACTTCCCCTCTGAGATTATGATACAAAGAATAGAGGGACTGGTACTGTTTGTGGAATTCATCAACAAGTTGAAGCAATTCTGATCTTCTCCTCAAATTTCCTTCTCTACTACCTTGGTTTATTTTCTTGATTAGCTTTGCAATCCTTTTTACTTTATTCTCAATTTCTGCAATAACAAACAAAACTCTCAAGTTAGGATTCCCTTGTTGTATAAACCGAAAACATAAAATGCTATGTTGCTCGGATTCTCAAAAAAAAATGATGTCACATGAGTGTCGGATCCTCAAAAAATGCATTACTTTTTAAAGGATTTGACTCTGGTGTGACATCATATTTTATGTTACTTTTAGAGAATCTGACACTCATGTGGCGGAGCAACGTAGATAAAAAGGTAGCTTCACATGTGCCAGAAACCATAAAGGTCACATAAGCTTTAGGGGTCTTAGAACTCATAACAGTACAATCCAGTCATACCAAACAAGAAAAATGGTACTAAATAACAATAAACCTATATAGCTCGGACTCTCCAAAAATGTTGCTGTACTGGATCCAACATTTTTGAACAGTCCTAGGAACATAGCAACAAACAATGTAGTCTGACCAAAACATTGTGTCAATAAGACAATATAATATAATACAATACGATATAGAAGGACAGATAATGAACTGATAGGAAACACCAACAGAAACAGATATTAATCTGCAACCTTTTATACACAGAGACGAGATTTAGAGTGAGTGAGTTCAGAATGATCTTTTTGTATATGTCTATATATAGTTCGAGGTGAAAGCAACGTGTTGAGTTGAACTCACATTATCCATTCTAGATCCACCTCTAATTACACACTTAGTAGAAGTTTAACATTAAGTTTTTTTGCCACCATTAAGCACTTCTTGACAGGATGTATCAGCAACTTACTGCGAACCAGTTGCCATTCTGTATACCACATAAATCCACCACGTTGGGGGTAAATTTGCTCGCGAACATTCACTTTATATTGCCTTCTTTTTGCCTCTAACGCGTTATCCCACAACCTCCAATAACATTCAAAGGGTCGAGGTTGTTCTGGGATCGAATAATTACCTATTTTCATCCATTTCAACTGTTCTTCCTTTTCAGGATCAACATGACTCCCAAATGCCTTCATTGATTCCTTCCAACTTCGCTTCCTCATGTCTGCCTCCGAATTTTCAAAGGATAGTAATGCTCAGAGTTAACTGGTACCTCTGTTGCTCGTATCAAACGAGTATCCCAACCTAAACTAAAGAAAAATCAAGATCAACAAAACATTTCAAATAACTCGTTCTGATGTGCTCAGTGACGGAATCAAGGACTCAAATAAAATGCAAAAAATGTGAGTCATAACCAAACACATCAAATATTCCATAGATGGAACAAAGAATTCTAATAGATGCAGAAAATGCGAGTCATAACCAAACACATCAAATATTACCTTAATGTGCTCAGTGACGGAACCAAGAATTCTAACAAGGGGATGCAAATAAAAAGTGCAAAAACATTACCTCTTATATTATTACGCCGTGGCCTAACTAACTTTTGAACTACCTTTACCACTATACTAGAAGGTTCTCTTCTATCGAGGCGATTCAACAATTTATATATATATATATGTGTGTGGCTCTATCAAGAATTGTGCAGGTTGAATTATGACGTATATAAAATCTCTTCAAGAAAAAAACACCTAATTTACATGCTTTAACATATAAATCGCGGGGTTGTTCATTTTTTTCAAAGAATCTATTGATTTAATTTCATTCAAATCCCCAAACTATATTTTTATATCATTGATTTTTCATGGAATTAGTCGAGGCGTGTACGACCTGTTTGGAAAACATAATTACAATAATAAAATAATATATATTGAAAAGAATTCATGAACATTAGGAAATTGAAAGAGACATTTAAATAAAAGAAATGTTTTTTTGAATCTAAAGATTCAATAAAGGTCATGAAAATGTTGAACATATATGAAATTAAAAGAGATATTAAAGAGAAATATATTACCATGCAAAATTCACTTTTTTCATTGGGAAGAATCAATTTTCTGGATTTTTATCCAAAATTACTTTTTTTTTTTCCCCTCAAAATATTACTTGAATTTGGGAGCAAAAAGATGAAGATATTTTATCTGAATCAAGAAAAAGAAAAAAAAAAGGAGATTTAAAAGAGTTAAAAGAGGAGGAAAAACAAAATAGGGATCACAAAACAAAAACTTTTTTTTTTATTTTGACACATTGACATGATTCTAATAAATTCTAATTTCACATATTACAAAAATATAAAATTAAAAAAAATAAATCTAGAAGGGTAAATATAGAGGGGGGACAAAAGAATTAATTAGAATGGTGATTCTAAGATCGACCCTCGTCAACTTCTAGTATATGTTCAAACAAAAACTTCAACTTCCAATCAATCTAATTTCAAATCACGTCCAAATAGGGGTCTGCTCAAAACTAATCAATATATATGACAAATATTTTCATATAAACTTAATACACCACATTTTTTATACTAAAAATGCATATAATTTTACAGTACTCAATCAAGATTGATCTGTCCTGCTTGCAAATCAGTCCTTGCTTAGAGAAGGTCAACAATTCCCCTTCATTATTGAAAATAGGAGTCTTGTTTTGGTCCAAAAATGCCCTTGCCGTTGCTCAAGTAGCCCACTTATATCCATCAAAACAAACGAATCTCCACGTGTATCACCCTCATTGAAACATAATTCTTCAACCACTTCCTAGTTCTCTGTTCAAGTAATCAACAAACATCCTTTTTGCACTGTCAGCATCTGAAGGAGGGGGTGGCCCGCTCAAGCTTGTCTGTCCAGCAAGCTTGATGAATGTTCGTCGTAGCCTACGCAGTTCTGGCAGGCTGACAGATCTCGAAATATCGATAGTTGGTATTCCTGGACCAAGAGATACACCATTGAGAGGACCCCCAAGAGCGCGGGACTGAGCTTCCACAATAGCACTTGTAATTTCTTGGGTCGCCCTGTCCATCTCATATAAAGAATTTGCCTCAGAACCACGTGCAGTTTGTGTCGCGATGGTCGGCTGAAGAATCTTAACATCCCTTGTTTTCGAGTCTACTTTTTTGGTAAGATAAGTAACAGCATCAACCATAGCTGTAGAAGATTTATCAATTCCTTCTTTAGCTGGCCATAACTCGAACAACGGAGAATCCCATCTATTTTTGCTATCTGGTCTTTCAAACCTTCTTACAAGATCTTCAAATATATTATCATCATAAGACGGTTCTCCTCTCTCACGACGTTCGACGTTCCATGTTCTACAAGATTGCTCGTCAACGTCACAATGGACAACACAATATCTAATCCCTGCTGCTCTAGCCAAACACCATAACTCATATCTATAGCCCTTGATGCTATTAAGAGAATCCACTATAACTATACTGTCCTTTGACAAAGACCTGTCAACTTCAGACCTCAATATGCCTCTTAGATTCTTTTCCTCGGTCATGTTCGCATAGCTTTGGTTGCGACTAAGATGAAACGAAGTTTCATCGATAGTTCTAACTGATGGTTCTGGTTCCGTTTGTCCAAGCGCTTCAGCTAAACAAGCTGCAGCTGTTGATTTCCCGCTACATGGTTGACCACAGATAACAACCAATGCCATCTATAACCAACAAAAAGGAACAAGAAATGAAATTAACCCAAGTAGCTTGATGATAAAACTACAATGAAAATTTTTATTCGCAAAATTAGTCAAAGAAAAGATAACAAATCAGTATAAACTACATCGTCCCTGCTACAAATAATCCCATGACAACAAATATGTGTTCAAGTTGAATTTAAATACGAATGAACGTCCAGATGCTTTTAAGTTCTATGGAACTGAAAGCACAATTATCCTAACTATTGACATTTTTCTCTTCAATAAGTTGTTTGATCTATTGGTTCGTTTAGATCCTCTTTTTGCATTATTCAGCATATGCATTGTATCGAAATGGAGTTTAAAAATGGATGCTCCAGATTTAGAGTGAAATAAGTACTCCTTGCCACGAAGCGCATATTAAGCTCTAAACTTTTCGTTACTAAAAATAGCAGGCAACCTAATAAAAGTATTCCAAAAAGACAGTTTGTCTTTTTATTCATTTGCAATAGAATAAGTCTGTTTCACAAGAATCAGCAATACCCTAGGCACCCGACAGAGTGGCCCAATGGTCAATGAAGTGGCTTGAGAACAATGAAGTCTATAGTTCAATAGGCAAAACACTCTAGGCAATTTATTCTCAACTGTCCAAGACAAAGTTATGTAATACTTGTGCTAGTGATAGGTTGCAGGTACCATTTGGAATTAGTCGAGACACGCACAATGGCACAAGTTAGCCCAGACACCACGATTATTAAAAAAAAAAAAGAAATAGGACACCAACAAGAAGGCATAACAAATAATAGAGAAAGTCAGAAAACATAACAGACCATACTGAGCAGAATAATACGATTAACAAAGCATAAGAAACAACAGGTAGTAGCAATAACTGAAGAACAAGAAACTACGAAAATAATGCTAATATTATCTACCCACCAGGCCTACCCACGGACAACCCTCAACTACTTCCTACCCTTCTACCTAATCCACCCCAGGCCTACCCCATAAGGCACAGCCAATCCTCAATTACCTTCTACGTTTCCACCTGATTCGTGACCTCCATATCCAAAAGAAATAGAAAATACCCCAGTTGACGTCTCTAACTAAACCACCAAACACATAATGGGACTATTCTGTCACTAAAAACTATAACAACAAAACCCTCTTTAAAGATTATAGCTTTCAAATTTTTTTTTAAAGAAGCACATTGCAAGCTTCGGAATTTCATAAAATAGGAGAGCTATTTCAAACTCACAAAGTGCAAAATCAAACGAAGTCAAAATCAGTGACAAAACAACGACAATTAAGTCCAGCAAACAAGCTAAAAGTCGATTAAAACACTTGAATTTAGATTTGAAGCTTATGATTTCGGGATTCTAGCTCTATCCTGGAGTTTGTTTTAATAATTTGTACATTTTCAATTTCAATGGATTTTTTTAAAAAAAAGATACCCGATTCGGACCAAAGTTACTGGATTATGCAGAATTTGTAATATCTACTCTAGCTCCGCAACCCTGACCTCCATTGAAACACCTCAATACACACTTACGACACCAGAAATTACAACATACAAAACTCCTTAGATACGGAATAAAAGAGCAACAACAAGATAAATAGAGAGAAGACGGCGAAGAGGAACTTACCGGAGAATTCGCCGGCGGTATCGTATGACGGAAGAACGGCGGCGTATTGGGATTCACTGACAATAGGTTTCTCTGCAGCGATGGGTTGAGTGAGGGATTATATGACCGATATACCCCTCTTTTAGGGTAATTTTGATTTTATTATTCTCTTATTTTAATAAGCAATGTAAATATTAGATAATTTTATTTAGATAATTTGTGATAGTTTTTGAAGAAAATTTGTGATAATTTGCAAAATAATTATCGCGGTTTGATAATTTCTAATAAAATAAAAGATATCCTTTAGCAAGGACAGAGTCGAAATTTCAACTTTATGGATTCTTAAACGATAATTTGAAGTGTTAATAATTGAGTTTAAAATTTGATATTTGTACATATTTGATAAATTATTTTAACAAAAATACATTGTTTGAAAAAAAGCAACGCTCTTTTTTTTTCTTTAAGTTACTAATCGTGTATTTGAAGGATTCGTCCAAAGTACTCATATCTTTATCACGTCTATTGAACATGAATATGTCAAGATAAATGATGAATCCGTGCAACATAACATGTACAAGTGTCAATTTTAGGAGAAGATTTATCTTTAAATGATCAAAATAATGCATGAGTCGCAACATCAAAGTCTGAGCTAAATTGAATAAGGGTGGCCACTTTGTGATATTGTGTCAATTCCAGTTTTGAACTACCACACACTTGTTTCCATAGTTTTCAACTGAGCATAGACTCGACATGACTGACAGATAAGCAAACGTTTATAGCAGGGGAGAAAGCTCATGGTGTAGTGGACCTCAGCTACTACTCAATGAAGTTGCATATGATTTAGTTTGAAATCTTTATCAAGCAGATCATGTAATGCCAAATTTGTTTAATGTGAAAGGGTATTACAAGAACCGTGAAATCGAGAAAGTCGTAGAAGATAGGCATAATATATAGATAGACACTTAAAAGTTACTCTCACCTAACAATTACATGCTCAAACTTTTAGTATGCACATCTTGACACCCCTACTTGTCTCTATTGTGTCAGTTGAACACTCTAACTTGTAAAATGATCATCTAGACACCTCTGTAATTTGTGTCACAGAAGCGTCAGGCGTCCACGAGACACAGTGGGGTTGAGTTAGAGTGTTTAGTTGTCAGTTGAGACCAATTTGAGGTGTCTAGATGTGCACTCTCAAAGTTGGAGCACGTACTTGTCAGTTCAAGTCAAGTTTGAGTGTCTGTTTATGGATCATGCCGAGAAAATAATGTAAAATTTGTCGCCTAAGAAGCGGAGATCTTGACAAACAGATACAATATAAATGTGAAATTTGTTTAGCTTTCTCAGAAAGTGGAAAACTGTATATATAGTAGTTCATATTTCTCTTGTTACAAAGATCCCCATGAAAGCTGGGGAGCTTTTCTAGCTCTAACCTGGGACTACATGTCTCATCGGGTGCTCTTCCAACAGGCTCGTCGATCTTCATCCGTGCAAATATTGTTGTACAGTCAGACCTCTTTAAAACGGCCATCCTCTATAACAACATTTTTCATGTTATCTTAATGTTATATGTTTCCTATAATGGCATTTTGTCATAGCAACCAAAAAATATCGGGAAAAATGATGTTATAGAGAGGTTTGATTGTATAAGCATGGATTGGAAGACGGATGAAGAGCTAAGCTATTTCTGAATGAGAGGTATGAGCTTTCCTCTGTATACGTGGGCTCATACCTGAAGTTTGATACTCTCGGTTTACTCTTGAACATCGCGAACATGGATTTAATGGTGATGAACTTGGGGATTGATATCCATATCCCTTCGAGGCGATTGCTGGTGATCTTGAATATGTCTTTGGCGTTCGTGTTGGAGAAGACATTGGTGATGAATGTATTCTATTAACTCTAGCTGGTGAAGATCTTGGTGAGTCATCGATCAGTTTCTCTGCACAAACAGTTCAATATTATACTCATGTTTTGATGTTCTCAAACACTAACGATTCAACTGAGTAAAAACATCAGACTGACTGAGAATCAAGAGACAAAATAAGACCTACTCCCTCCGATTCTTTGCTTTTTCGATAACTCTTTAATTTCAACTTTCCACGTGACATATTTAAGACCACAAGATTAAAGGTCATTTGGTACATTCCACATATTTTAAGTTTAAGAATACAAAATTCAAAAGTTGTATGTACTTTTTAAAACTCTTTGTCAAGTTAAAACCAGACAAACAAATTAAAACGGAAGAAGTTCCTCTTTTTTGTGTTATATTTGGGGGGTGGGGGTGGTTAGTAGAAGAGCTAACCTGATATAGTACTAGTCTTTGCGTCCAGCACTTTGTTGCGCGATGAATCTTTCTTGACTGCTGTCTTTTGATTGATGGGCTTGGATGCAGTTGTCTCGTGATTCTCGGATGACATTGAAATTTGATTAGCTTCTGGACCTTTCTTCCCTTCAAGGTTGAATATTTTTTGGTTTATTCTCCTAATCCTCAAACTTTTACTCTGCATGTCCTCTCCATGAAGTGGTTTGTCATTGGCAGCTAATGACTTTTTCTGATCTAAAGTCTTGGAACGTCGCAATTTTTGATCATCAGATGAAAGCTTCTTCTCATGAGCTTCGGAAGTGATTAGCTTCTGATCATCAGATGAATGTTTCTTCTCATGAGCCTCGGAACTGATTAGTTTCTGATCATCTGATTTGTGTTTCTTTGCTCGAGTCTCAGAACTAGTCAGTTTCTGATTATAAGACGAAATTTTCTTCTCTGTAGTCCGTGGAGATACTAAATTTGGCTCGGCTGATTTCTTCGTCTCTGTAGTCCGCGGAGATACTAAATTTTGCTCAGCTGGTTTCATTTCCTCTGAAGTTGGAGGAGATACTAAGTTTTCTTCAGCTGATTTCATCTGCTCTGGGGTCCGAGGAGATGCTAAATTTTGCTGAGCTGCTACGCTTGATGAAGGTTTTTCATCACCTGCTTTTGGAGACATTGCCTTCTCTTGGTCAGCCAAAGATTTGAGTCGTTGGTTCTTGCTCATCGATGAGATGATCCTTTTCTCCAGTGTGTCAACGCGCGGTGACCTATTAACTATTGGTGATGATACTGCTCCTTTCCTGTCCGGACTATCAGCAAAGGAAAACGTTTCATCTGCTGCTGCCACAGATGAGAATCTCCTCTCCGGACTCTCAGAACCAACTGATGTTTGATCAAATAAGAAAAGTCTTCTATGTGGTATCTCGGAGATAGCTGACCTCTGATCAAACAATCTTGAATCTTTCCTGTCAATTATCTCAGAGCAAACTGACCTTCTATCACTCGGTGCAAGAAAGAGATCATCCATCGCAGACAATTGCCCGTCATCACTCAGCATTGATTCTCTTCTATGGACCGAAAAACCATCATTTGATGGATCCCAGTTCTTTCCAAAAATCTTCTCTTTCTCAATGAGCCGGTAAGCAAACATTTGGAAAGGAATCTGTGATACCGGGGTCAAACTCATGCTCTCCTCTTCAGCAAACTTCTTCGAGTAGCCAGCCTCAATGTCACAGTAATCTACAAGTGGAGGGGCAGTTTCAGGCTGGCCATGTTCTGGATTTATGACAAGGACCTTCTTGATGTAACGTAAAATCCTGCATATAGACGAGAAATGTGGACGAAGATTTGGACTTGTGTTCCAACATCTTCTTGTTAAGTTCACAAGGTATTTAGGTGAAGGATAGGGAAAAAGAGGCCTCTCCCCTGCTCTGATATTACGCACAACTTTCTCCCCTTGCAAATGGCCTTCATCAAACGGAACCTTCCCCGTTAAAATTTGGAAACAAATCATTCCAAAGCTATAAACATCAGCTTTCTCTGTGTACTTGTAGGCACACTTGCTTCCTGGTTTTTCTTGTTCAGCTAGAACTTCCGGGGCATACCATATGATGGAATCAGCCACATTATGGCTGGGTGTCTTGTAAGTACTTTTGATTGAAGTTAAGCCGAACCCTTTGAGTTTCGCGTGAAAGTAGCTCTCAGCTGAGGAATTCCTTGCTCTAAGAAGTACATGAGACGGGCTCAATTCTCCGTGATAGATCTTTCTCGAGTGCAAATACTCCATCCCTTTTGCAATCTGAAGCATAATATCAACTGCAGCAGACGTTGAAAAAGGCGGTCTCTTCCTCTGACCGGAATGCTCTTTTATGTACGTTGCAAGAGTATCGTTCATCAGCTCCATAACAAGGTACCCTTCTTTCCTCTCTTCATCATAAAAACCACAGTGATATTGCAGAATATTGGGGTGAGACAAAGAAAACACCAAAGAAATCTCATCATGTAACGGTTCAACCTCTCCGAAAAAGTTCCTCAGAGCAAAACTCTCTCCTAACCATTGTATCTCCTTAACATGTCCGCCCCACGACCCTAAACGTCTCTTCACATGATAATCATTTGATCCAACTAAAACTGAACTAGGCAACATGATCTTGTTAGTTGACTCAACACCATCTAATTTCCTTAACAATAAGTCTCCAAGCCTTTGCTCATACTTCAACAAAGTTTCTGTTTTCTTTTGCCTTATCATATCGATAAGCAACCATCTATCCTCTTTCCAACAACTCTCCAACCAGCTACATATTTCGCGAGTTACCATATACTGCTTCCCAGACATCCACTGAAAAAACCTTGGATCAATGAATTCACTATCATATTTCCTCATTAACGCGGTTCTCCTCTTCTGCATTTCCTCCTCATCGAACCCCGAGATTTCTGCAGCAGTCTCAATAGCTTCAATAACAACAGGGAAACAACACAGCAAGTTATGAATATGAAACTCAACACAATCTCTGTTCATATGGAGACTTATGGCTTTCCCCCACAAATCTTTAACATCCAAACAGTATTTTACATACGCTTCGCCTTCTTTAAAGATCCTATGAAGCTCTTTCATTGGCAATTCAAGAGCTTTCCACTTTATATTCATCTCATTTAACCTTAAATTATGTTTGATTTCTTCAGAAATGGTATCAAAAGAATGAACAAACATATCCACTAGAAAAGAACATTGCCTTTGATTGATTTGGATATCATTTTTCAATACCATTAGAGCCTTCAAACTACCAACTACTTCACCAATTTGCATAAATTGATCCATTAACCTTTTATGAGTTGCAAAAAAACTTCAATTCAAGAAAGACCTGCAAAATAAAAAAAAAGGCAGAAAAATTATATTGAGCCCAACTCCAAATTACTAATAAAGTGAAAACATATAATGGGGCACGGCAAGGCAAAAGCCCGATGCACTAAAGCTCCCGCTATGCGCAAGGTCCAGAGAAGGATCTAACCACAAGAATTCTACAATTGCACCAAATAATGAAAGGCCAAGATTCAAATGCTAAAACATATATGTGTGTTGATAATCATGGTGTCCAAATCAACTAGCATTCACAAGATACTTGTTATCTCTTACCAGCACCAGCACATGTATCATTTAGTATTTTTGTCTATTTGGGATTTGCCCAAACTTTGTTGGGCAAAGTCATTAACAGGTACCTAATGAAATAGTTGAGGTGAGCGCAAGCTGACTTTGAACACCTCCACCGTCATTTAAAAAATAAAAAAAAGGAGTTTTTCCTCCCTAATTAATACTCTAATCCCTATTTTATCAAACATGAATACCAATCTATTGAATATTTAGAATTACATAGAAAAATCAAGAAATTGCATCAAATGAGGATCCATAATATTAATCTATAAATTATCATGAAATGAACATATCCCTAAAAAATTAAGCCATTTACAAATTAAAATGGGGGGTTTGCACCTTTTTCAACAAGAGAAATACTGAATTTTTATTAGATTTTTTTTAGAATAAACCCAATAAAAATTCAGCAAGAACCCATTCTTGATCAAATCAAATCAAATCACCACCTTCTTGATAATAATAATAATTATCTCCAGAAAAAAAAAATTAAAATGCCAGAAAAAAAACTAACCCATCATTTTGTGTATAATAATTAATGATTAAGGGGTAGTTGAAACAAACAAAAAAAGTTTTTTTAGGCCTAAAAAAATGAGAAACTTGATCAAAATTTTTGGAAATTGTAATGATCAAAGTTGAAAGTATGAGGTTGGTAATAAAAGTAAAAGAAAAAAAAATTGTATTTCTTTTCTCAATTATTTTTAACCAACATAAAGAATATTTTTGGAATGGCTTAATTCTTTTTGAATTCTATGTTGTCATGGCCATTAAAACTTCCGTTATTTTGGGGGTTGATTTAAATATTATTCCGAAAAATTTGGATAAAATATTTCTCAAATTATTCATTATTTTATAATAAAATATATAAATAACAATAATACAGTCAGTGGAATCTCACAAGTAGGGTTTGGGGAGGGTTAAAATGTACGACGCAGATCTTATCACTACCTCATACAGATAGATAGGTTGTTTCCAGAAAACTCTCGTCTCAAAAATATCAGGCCCAAAAACGAATATATGCAAACTCTTTGTATTTTCAATATTTTTTTAACACGTTCTTTAAGAAATATATTTTAATCATTTTAATTTATTTATCGTGTTTTAGTTTCATATAAGATTTAAAAAAGGAAGAAATTATTTATATTAAATCAAATATATATTAAAATATTTTTTAATTTTGTAGTGTTAAATATATCATGTAAAAATTTGAAATTAAAAAATTGTCCAAAAAGAAGAAAGATATTCTTTTTAAAATATACTGAAACAAAGTAAGCGAAATAAATTAAAACAAATGAAGTAATATTAATTAAGGGATATATTTGATTATTATAATCTTATTTATATTTAATTTTGCATGGAATGTTTACTCTATATAGGTGGCATCTCCATTAATGGTAAACATCTATTAAGTATAAAAGAGGAAAATTAATTATTATTCCTTAAACTTAAAAATCATAAATAATTTGATATAATTAATTTTAGAAATTTGATAGATAATTTAATATGGAGATAAGTTATTATTATCATTCGCATAAAGTAGAATTTTTCACGGATGAACTATCGAATTACACAAAAAAATTTACCACATATATCAACTGACTTTAAAATTTTGAAATAATCACATATTAACACACTAATTAATAATATTGTACCAGATTTTAAGTCAAATATATTACTCCTTCAAATTTTCGCATCTCTATCTCCTTCTTCCTCTCTCTCTCCCGCTCTTCCTTTCCCTCTCTTTCGTCTCTCTTTTTTTGCCTGTCTTTCTACTCTTTCCCCTTTGCTTTCTCTATGCACGAATACACTAATAAAGATATATTTTTTATACTAGATATATGTTTTTTTTTATCAGATATATTTTGAGATATAGATACATAAGAACAACACAAAAGAGGAAGATAGAAGAAAGACAAACAGTATATCTCAAATACATGTAAATCATATTTAAATACAATGGTCTAAAATAAATTACATGTATGTGAATGTCAAAACATATATATCTGATGAAAAAAGTGATTAAATTTTTTTAAAAAAAACTAATACAAACATACATAATTAAAACCCAAATTAGTGATATGTTCATTTTCTATTTACCCAATTTGACCATCATATTCTAAAATTAATTCCTTTTTAGTAATTGTTATGTTGTATTTTTTGAAAATTAATTAAATTATTTTTGTAAAATTTTATTCAAAATTAATCAACATTCCATTCATTCTTTTTTAGTACTCTCTTTGTTTATTTTTATTTGTTATTATTTTATTTATCAACATTTTAAGATGTATTTTTCTATCATATTAATATGAGAAAAATTATAATTAATAACATTTTTTCGTAAAGTTTTCAACCATCTAAAATTTAGATTTTAAATATTAAATTTAGTTTCGAAGTTTAGTCAAATTGACGTTCAAAAGTGAAATAGCGACAGATAAAAATGAATAGAGCAATTACTTTTCTGTTACATTAAATTTTTAAAATTTATATTTATAGTCTAATTTTGAAAATGGAAAACGGTGACAACTAAAAATGGACCGAGGGAGAGAGTAATGTGAGAAGAAACTGTTGTTGTTGTGAGAAGAAACGGTGCTGTTATTAAAAGGAAACTTTTCTCAGTTTTCTCTCTATATAAAATCTCTCTGCAGACGGCCCTCTTTCGAGATCTCCGTTGGAGGCTGTTCGCAGAGAGAAGAAGAAGGAGAAACGAATTGATTGATAGCAACAAAAATGGCGATGAGATCTGGAAAGTTGCTGTTTGGTTTCGTTGTAGCGTTTGCTCTGGTTTTCTCGGTCGTTTTTCCGGCCGTTCAAGCAAAAGAAGGTGTAGCTCCGGCACCTGCTCCGGCTAGCGACGGTTAGTTTAATTTTTCTTTTCTTTTTTTCATTTTCATTTTATTTATTTTTTGCTTTATTGACATTGGTGAGGATTCATGATTCAAAAGCAATTAATAGGTAGCAATATGCATGTTTCGAATTTGAGATAGCTACCAAAGGATGTGGTGAGGCTTCCTGTCCTTGACTAGAGGTTTTGGGTTTGAGCGTGGGTTAGCTTATGGGGATTTATGAATTTGGTTTAATTGGGCTCCAATGCGGGTAGCAGACATTGGAGGAATTTGAGACACCTATTATACCAGATCCTTCAAATTCATGACTGCTTGAATTTGTTTGTTTGATTCCCTAAATAAACCTACCAATACCTGAAGAAAATATGTGTTTTGTTTAAAAAATTGTCTACATTGATGATATCAATAGGTTAAATCTTAGTCATGTCAGACGGGGAGCCTTGCTGATTCAAATGTAGAAACAGCCTCTTGTAGGAAGGTAGGATAAGAGGGCTTATAATAGCTCCTTGGTGCTTGGTCCTTCCCCGAAGCTCAACTATGAGCTTGTGGAAACAACCTCTTGTAGAAATGTAGGATAAGGCGGCTTATAATATAACCTCGTGTCTGGTCCTTCCCCAAATCTCACGCATAGCAGGAGCTTGCCTCTTGTAAAAATGTTGAGTAAGGTGGCTTATAATGACCCTTATGCTTGGTCCTTCCCCAAATCTCACGCATCGCTGGAGCTTTTGGAAATAGGTTCTTGTAGAGATGTAGCGTAAGGCGACTTATAAATTATAATTGACCCTTGTTTTTGGCCCTTCTTCGGATCTCAGGCATAGCAGGAGCTTAGTGCACCATGTTGCCCCTTTTTTGGTATTCTTACATTGGATATTTTCATCATAGCTTTCTAAGGTGTATTGAAAACAACCTCAACTTCTCAACCCGCAAAGGTAGGAGTACGGTCTGCCTATGTTCCACTGTCCTCAAACCCACTTATGAGATCACAATGAGTTTATTGTTGTTGTTATTAGTATGTTTACATTAGATTCAATCGGTGGTAGAGTGGGGATTCAAAAAAAAAAAGAATCCAAAAAGAGCTATACTTGGGATTTAAACTTGTATTTCTCTTATGATAAGGTGGATTAGAAATTCTATATATAAAAAGTTCATCTTCATCGTCCCTTTGTTTGCATGTGGCTCTACTGCTAGGTCCAATGTCTGTTAGGATCTTTTAATCTTACACTAAGGAAATTAATCTTATTTATAATATTGAACTAGGATGAGTATGAATGGAGCAATATGACCAGTAAGGATCCATATAAATGACTCCAACTTGTTCGTGAGCAACAATTAGTTAGTTGTTGGAAGCTGTGTGTGTGAATTGTGAAGACAATAGATGGAGGTGAATCCAATGCTTAGATGACTGGAGCTTATTACTCAGATGGTCACTCGCTCAATCGAGTTTCTAGTTTGCTGTTTGTTTGCATTTAGAATTTATTCATTTTAGATTATGGTCGTGGTATGCAATAACTTTGTGCTGTGAATATATTAGCCTTATTTTTACTTCAACATCTTCGTTAGCTAACTAATTGATCCTCGCTCATATTTGGCTGCCTATTAGGAGAGGATTATGTTGGACCTATGTGATATTTTACCAAACATTCTCATTTTTTGCTATGTCTAACTTAACTTTGAAATTTTTGATGGGATCTCGAAGTACTAGATAACAAATTCATATTTGTTCTTGTGATTCTAAGTTCTATCTAATGAATGATTATCTTCTTGGGATGGTAGGGAAATATCAAATCCCATGAATTCTCTTGGAATCTATTTCTATGAGAAATAGATAGCATTATTTATCTATTTCTATCCAAGTTTTGGTTTGTGTCCAACACATATATTGGTATTTGTTCACACTACAAGTGTGCATTAAAAGGTGTCAACTTGCACCTATGTTGCTCGAACTCTCTAAAAATGTTTCCGCACCCTTGCATCCTAAAAGTGCATAATTTTTGGAGTATCCATCGTACTACTTATGGTTTCACATGAATTAGTAGGTTTTGCTGAGACTCTCTAGGTATATTAGTTTGAGGCCGTTATAGAATCTCACAAGTTTCAAATTCTAAATCCGTCTCTGTATGAAAGTATTTTAATTGATGTGTTGTAATTGTTTTGCAGGTACAACAATTGACCAAGGGATTGCATGTGTATTAATGTTGTTGGCCTTGGCAGTGACATACCTTGTTCATGCTGCAGATGTTCCTTTTTAATTAGCTTCTGAAATAACAATGGATTTATTGAACTATCATTGGTGTTGTGAGTGCTAGGTTTATGGAACAATCTAACTTTGACAAGTAAATCTTTTTTAATGTTCCAACAGTATTTATATGACTCTTGGTTAAGCTTTTCATTATTCTTTATACTGATAAACTTATTCAATATGTTGTAAATTAATCGAGATGTATGTAAGTGCAATCTGACACACGTACCACATGTAAGTGTACGTGAAGATGGCACAAGAAATGACATAACTTTTAGATGAGTAGAAATGTCTACTACTTTGAACCCATCCATAGGATTTAAAAGCCATTAAGGTTTACAGACACAGCAAATTCAATGTTTCACATCCAGGCCACAATTCAACCTTTCCTTTTGAGTTGATTATACATAAGAAACAAACACTTAATATATCATAGACAATGACCACAAACTCACAGAGGGAAAGGAGTCCCCTCTGGACATGGGTCTGAGCAGCAACTAACCCATTGCATACTTCTGGGTCCAGCTCCGAGCAGTTGCTTCATACTTGCTTTTATCAGTCTTGTACATATGAGCAATCTCGGGCACCAAAGGATCATCAGGATTAGGGTCCGTCAGCAAAGAACAGATCGACAGCAACACCTGCAAGTAATAGATAACAAATTAAGCCACCACCCCATAATCTGTCTTCCTGACTATGATATATCCGCACTTTGGTAGATCGATTTGTGGTTAGTGCACTTGAGACGAACAAGATATGATTTGATCTGTTCAATGGAGAAACTACTGGTACTCAAATTCTTAAATTACACACTCGACAGAAGCAAAATATCATTGCATTCTTTTAAGAATGAACGAATGGAAGTGCATTCACATTCTTAGTTCATTTCACCCAATTGGGCAGACAGTATTAGTCCTTAGAACTTCTGAAATGTAAAAAAGCAGAATCAAAAGATCAACAAATGTGACTGAAACTATATCAGAAATAACCTTGGAAATCGTAAGAGCAGGGCTCCATTGTTCCTTCAAAATGTCAAGGCAAATACTGCCATTGCTGTTGATGTTTGGGTGAAAAACCTTTGTCCTAAAAGCTACCTGCACATTGTTCCATAAATGATGTGTGAAGAAAAGGCTATACACATTGCAGAAAATTTCCTAGGGGACAGCCAATACTTATGTACTTTGGTGAATGAATCCAAGAGAACGCCAAGTCAATTCTAAGAAAATACATGAAGAAAGTCAATCCATTGTTGGATTCGGTATGTGATTAAACAAAATTATTTACTAGCATACCAACAAGAAATAGTCTTCCTGTCTCCCCTCAAGTTAAGTGTTCAACATAGTACTCATGAGGGGAATGTTTTAGCTGAAATTAACAAAATGCATGTTCTCATCAAACCTGAGGAACTGAAAACAATTGCCTACGTGATTCATGCACCAACACTGAAAGTATAGAGAATTCCAATATCTCACAATATAGCTAATTACACAAAATGAATTCAACCAAAAGGAAAATCCAAGTGATTCTTCTTCATCTTTTTGGATGATGATGGTGTCAAGACCAACTCATGCACGCACTTCTACTAATCAACTGAGCATCCTGCTACTGGCACACAAACACAATGCCAAGTAAACCTGCCTATCAAGGTTGGAGCAAATTGGCTCCTACAGATAGGTTTAGCAAGGATTTAAACCTAGGATCTCCCACTTGTTACTCCTAAGCATCAAGCACTCACCAATCTCTTTAGGCCAAATCCAAGTCATTCTTCTTAAATTGAAAAGACATGATGTAATCGTTCTCTCACACAGTTCATGACTTCAATGGATTCCACACAAGCAAAGCAAAGGAAAGGACAATTGGAAAACCACTCGACTAAATACTCAAGCCAGCAAACAAACTCTTTCTTGTCACTCATACAGGATGCAGTGCATACTTCTGCAGCTTTTGAGTAGATTATATCGAATCTGCGTATCAGAACTTCCACAAGTCCTGGAGTAGAGGTTCTCAATTAAGGACACAAGACAACTCACAGGCAGCTATACCATCACTACTGTGTTACCAAAATGCAGATACTCAGAAAAGAGTTGGGCTTTCTTGATACCAGTTTAATTGACCAGTTCATGTAGATTTTACAACTAATTAACTTAAATTTAAGCCATGACTAATACCTATAAAATTGATCTTTATAGAAGGCCAATTCACACAATGGTTCTGAATTGATATAGGGGAAGAAATCAGTTCTCTCCCTAGCAAATGAGCTCTAACATCTGTACTTGGCTTAAAATATTGTTGTGAACAACGACTTTACAACCAATTGACATATTTTATTGCAAGTCTGAAAACAATACCATGTTTGATACTGAGAAAAGATCCCAGCAAGATTTAGGAGTAGTACATTGATAAGTAAGCAAGCGCCTTATCAGGTGAGTCATCAAGAAATGTATGTAACCTCACATGATGTAGATAAGATACCTTTGGAGGCTTAAATGGATAATCTGGTGGAAAATGAATGGTCACAAGAAACACTCCGCCTGCATAGGGACTGTCAGATGGACCCATAAGTGTCGCTTGCCAGTGAAACATGTCTTCGGCAACTGGGCCTGATACAAGCAACAGCACAATAATCAGAGAATAACATTCCACACAGAAAACTTAACAGGTTTCTCAAAGTTACTTCCCTATTACAAACAGTAAAAGAAAAAAGGCAGAAATAATCAAATAACTTTCTAGATGCAGATTGTAAACACGTTATGAGAATAAATACGGATATAGTATACACAAGCCAACTTTACTTAATGCAGGTCTTTCAAAATTACGTATCATGAGCAATTTGTAACCTTACAATGTATCATTTGATCATGATACTAAACACCAGAAAAGCAATCATCTGGCCTTCTTTATTGTTGTTCCTCCTGCATTTAGCTTCATTAGGACCGAAGGGAGCAAAACTGTATAAACTAAAGCATGCCAGGACACAACCACCACAAATAACATCATTGAACCAAGAATGCCATGACCTCCACAAGTAACATAATGTAACATTATCAAATGAAGAACAGACGAACAGGAAACAATCCCACAACCTAATTCCTCCCCATCCTTCTTCAGAAGACTAAAGAATACTTTCTTCTACGAGGTAGAAGCCTAGATGCGGGTTTAGGCGAAACCCCGTAGCTTCTGCTCAAACAGTGTACACATTAAATTTACAAAACCCATTATGAGCATTTGACATCATCATTCTAAAATCCAGAACCTATATAAAGTTGAAATCCTAGCTCCACCTCTGCTTATACTCATACATGAGGCAGTGTCTCATACTACAGGAAGTCCTACTGACAGAGTACATGGAAAATTCAACATATCAAGCCAACTTAAAGAACAATATAAGAACTTTTTCGTGCTGATCTCATTCATTTCTTCTTTTTCCCCTTGGTTATTTTGCCCTTTTCTTTCTTTGGCAGAGGAGGTCTATCTGTTCAACACACTCTCACAATGAGCTGAATGGTTAACTGAAAAAGAAATTAATAAAACACAAGCTGATCTTTGTCCACTGAATGATGTTATAAGGATTCTGTACCAGGCAATTTGTAGTAGTGAACAAATTTCAAAAAAAATTAAATTAAATTTCATATTTGTAGTAATAAACAAAATTAAGGCTACAAAAAGAGCCAAGAGGACTCGCCGGAACTTAATTCCTCAAGCTTGAATCATTTGATCTCTACCATTTTCCCAGAGATACTCTTTTTCCCATTACCACAGGATCCCAAAATCAAACAGTAACACTCTTGGACCATTTTTCATCATCTCTTCCCTCATCAAATCTTTACAACAACATACCCAGTGTAATACCCACAAGTGGTATACAGACCTTACCCCTACCTTGAGAGGTAGAAAGTTGTTTCGGATATACTCTCGGCTCAAGGAACAATCCTTTTGATAACCCAAACCAAAAAAATAATCATTCAAATACAAATTTTTTTCATCAATAGTATTCTCACACAATCTTACTCAGTCAAAACATCAGTCAATTTCAGGGAAAAAGGAACTCATAACCATCAAAAAATCATTACAACAACAACAGCATACCCAGTGATATCTCACAAGTGACAAGTGAGGTCTGGGGAGGTAGACTGTATCCAAACCTTACCCCTATCCCCTACCTTCAGAGATAAAGATGTTGTTTCCGATATACCCTCAGCTCAAGTTAGAATCTTTTCGATAACCCAAACCAAGAAATAATCATTCAAACACAAAAAACTACATAACTCAAAAAAAAAGAACAAAAAAAGATTCATAGATGTTACCAGCACTGCAAGAGGTAGGAGGATCTTTCTGGAGATCCTTGAGCTCTTTCAAAATCCTCTTGGATGCCATTTCCGTACACAAAATCCCTAATTGCAAAAACAACAAAACCCTAAATCAACTCGAGTATATATCAAAGACTTTTACATATATAGCAACATATATACATATATATATACACAAAATTGATCAGAATTGAAAGACAAGAAGAGAATTGTTTCATACCTCAGAAATCCTCCTACTCAGTTTTGATTATTTTTCTGGAAATGGTAGAGTTTTTAGGTGAAAGAAGAAAGATTGTATTTATAGGCACAAAGAGGAAGAAATTTTTAGGTACAGTGAACTTGTTTGGTAGTAACTTTTTCTTTATGTTCATTTACAACCCTAATGTTCTGTAAATGATACATTTTGATACCTTTGAATTTGTTTTTGGTATTTTTTGTGAGTTTAAAACGAAATAAGAATTGCGAAGTGAAAGCATGGTGGGCCCATAACTTACAGGTCCTACGACCGAAATCTCGCTTTAATAGAGGAGAGAGCATGATGATACAGTGATTTGAGCTTGGGGTCTCAAGTTTGAAAAGGCCAGCAAAAGCAAGAACTTTGCTTTATGGACCGAAATCGTTGTACAAAGCTTTCTCGTGTGAGTTACATCTCTTGTGTAGTTTGTGAGTTATTGGATAAGAACGAGGGGTTTACTCTGTGCATACCCAAAGGATAGCGACGGTAGATTTTTCTCAAGGTGCATATCGATCAGTTCGAGTCGATTTCGAAATTTATCAATTCAACTTATCAATTATCGATTTGTAGACATGCAAAATCATTATTAAAGTATTGACTTATCGATTATCAATCGTTCTCGATTCAATTATCGATTTAACTATTAAAATTTGACGCAAAAAAAATCATTAAAAATCACTTAGAAACAAGGTAACAAGCCAAATGAACAGCGCACATGAATTGATAGCTAGATTGCATCTTGCTCAGAAGTAAACATTGTCACATTATAGAATATTTAAGAGTTCAAGATCGCCAGAAACAAAAGTATAAAACTAAACTCTAAGTTAAAAACTAAGTACACCAAATGATATACATATAATTATATAATTTATTATGGGATTATTGGTTAACTCGTTAAACTGAAAAATCGTTAAGAACTAATAACATGATAATAAAAAAATTCAAAATCGTACAAAAATCGCTAAACCAATAACTCATTATTAATAAATCAATAATTTTTTTTCAATATGAATTATCGATTTCGATTCAATTTTGAACGACCTTAGTTTCCTCGTATATAAAAAAAATATCTATACCCTAAGATAAAATTCGTGTACCTAAATATTATTTAAAAAACTTTTGGGTGTCTAAACGAATTTTTGATAAAACACGGGGTAGATAGATCGAGGACTACAAATTATGTGAACTGTCGACTCTGTTCTCTTTCTTACCTGTCTTCTCCTTCTCTGAAAATCTCTCTGCTAGAACAACCCGAAATTACCTCAACCGGATCACTTCGTTGACCCGCTTTCGATCCGAATTCAAGCTCCGAAGATGAACGACGCCGATGTATCAAAGCAGATCCAGCAAATGGTTCGATTCATCCGCCAGGAAGCGGAAGAAAAAGCTAATGAGATTTCAGTTTCTGCTGAAGAAGTAAGCCCTAGATTGCATTTCAATTCTACTATTTTACATTGTTCCGATTCATTTGCGGATCCAAAATTTAAAGTCAGGCAAGTGTATATAGCGTTGTAGTTACTGAGTTTTGTGATAAATATGCTACTTTTCGAAAATTTTGAGTTATATATGTTGTTCGAGTGGAAAAAAAAGTTTTCATTGTGTACTTTTTAGAAAGTTTTGACTATTTAAATTCTGCACCCAGCAGTGTTTGGAGTTGGAGGCGGATCCAAATTTTGAAGTCACGAGTGTTATTTGTGATCATAAGTGTTAAAGTATGGTACTTTTTGAAAATTTTGTATTATATATGTAGTTTGACTCCAAAAAGTTTTAAATGTGTAAATTTTAGAAAGTTTTGACTATTTAAATTCTGCATCTAGCAGTGTTTGGAGTTGGAGGCGGATCCAATATTTGAAGTCTGGAGTGTTATTTGTGATCATAAGTGTAAAAGTATAGTACTTTTCGAAATTTTGGAATTATATATGTAGTTCTACTCTAAAAAGTTTTAAATGTGTACTTTTCAGAATGTTTTGACACTCTAACATCTTTCTAACATCTAACATCTTTCTTTGTCAGGGGTGGATCCGAAATTTAAGTCATGAGTGTGAATGCTGCAGTAGACACTAATTTTTGTGATAACAAGTGTGAAAATATATAATTTTAGAAAATTTGAAATTACATATGTAGTTGGAGTCTAAAAAGTTTTAAATGACATTGTGTGGAGTCAGAGGTGGATCCAAAATTTAAAGTGTCTAGTGTGAATAATAAATGTTAATATATGGTACTTATTAAATCTCCAATTATATATTTGATTCATCTAAAAAGTCTTAAATTTTGGATCCATTGTTACTAACTTTTGTGATAATTAATGTAAATATATGGCACTTTTTAGAATCTCAATTATATATGTGATTCGTGTAAGAAGTTTTAAATGTGTACTATTCAAAAAGTTTTGACTATCTGTTTTCTGTATCTAGGATTGTACTGAGCCAGAGATGGATCCAAAATTTAAAATCGCCAAAATGTGATCATACGTCTAAAAATATACATACTATTCTGAAATTTTTAATTATATATGTAGTTCAAGTGTAAAAAGTTCTAAATGTGTTTATGTCAGAATAAGTATCGATTGGTTTGTATATAAATGGAGTTGAAAAGTTTAAATTATATCTATAGTTTTAGCTAAAAGTAGCTGTGTTTCTAAATTCACAGAGAGATAGTTGGGTCTGCCTATTTTTGGAGAATCTTTTAAGGTAGTTAGAGAAATAATGTACTTTGGATGTGGTTATTTCTTAGGAATTCAACATCGAGAAGTTGCAGCTAGTGGAAGCGGAGAAGAAGAAAATCAGACAAGAGTACGAGCGCAAAGCAAAACAAGTGGATGTTCGCAAGAAGATGTAATTTTGCTCATTTGTTTTGGTTTGTTGTTGTGTTATCATTTTGTGTTTCATGTCAAATTGGATTGAAGAAAATGTTCTTTGCTGGTCAAATGCTGCAATTTAATTTTCTGTTAGCCATCAAAATGCCGTTGCTCTAACTGTGAAGAGAAGATATTCATTGTTACTGTGACTGTAACAGCAATTTGAATCGTTGTTTCGTAACTATAATTGCTATCACTTGATTTTGGAAGAAACTGATTATTTTTATTTGGTGTCTTAGCTTAAGATATAGGTTTCTTGTTGTGTTGTTCATGCTTGGTCTGGAACATCATGGATGTACTTTTTCAGTTGGTTTTGCTGGTGTTTCTCAAGTAAATGGATTGTGTATATTGTTACTGTAAAAGAAAGGAATAAAGGCTTACTAATGGCATCTTTGGAGCTTTTGTAGTGTTCTACTTTACTACCGTTAATACCTTTTTTAGTACTTCTTGTTAGTTAGAATATAGTAGTTCCTTTTGGAACAAGCCACATGGTTAAATTTGGTCTTAAGTTGATTCCCTTGCAACGTTCGTTTCTGTAGACTGTAGCAAGCCAGATCATTTTGAACTAGGTCTGAAGTTTAGATTTTAAATTGCTATTGTTTTGGGAAATTACATTCCATGTGATTCAGCTTAATTATCTATTTTGAACTGCAATTGGCCGGCATGGTCTTTAAAATTTCTTTTTAATGTACTTCTTGCAGTGAATACTCCATGCAACTCAATGCCTCTCGAATTAAAGTTCTTCAAGCTCAGGATGACTTGGTTAACACCATGAAGGAGGCAGCAGCAAAGGAGCTCTTAAATGTTAGCCATCATGAGCACGGCATCATAGATTCGATTATTCATCACCACCATGGCGGTTATAAGAAGCTTCTGCATGATCTTATTGTTCAGGTGTGATGGATGTTAATCTACGCGATGTTCTCTTATTTTATTTTTTTTGGACTTCACAAATTAAACTATGAGATCTTAGAAATTGAGTAGGAATATTCTATGGAAGATATAATATGTGTAAGTTGACCAATATTAGCCATCTATCGATGAGGTTATATGCATCATGTATCTGAACTCTTAGGCGCCAGATGATGAATCTTATTTGGTTTTTACGGCATTTACTGCATTTTACAATGGAATGAGAATATGAAGATAGTGAATATCTCTTGCTTCAAGTTCGGACTGGGCCTTAAGTCTTAAGACTCTACTAGAATCATGTTATAGTTTTAGATACCAAAAATTTAATTGGATAGTATTACAGGGAACTTTTACTGGTACCTTATTTTCGTGGTTGATACTTCTAAAATTGAGGCTCGACTTTAACAGAATCTTAAACTGTTAACACTTTCTCTCATGGTAATATGAAGCATGCAATTTTGTCTTTGCGATTATTTAAATGTCTCGAATGCTTTAACCAAAGGCAATACGATGATTAACCACAAAATTATTGTCTTTTATGTTGTTTGTGACCGTAATTGGCTTGACTGGTCATGGTGTCTGGATGGCTTACTGAATTTATTATTGCTTAGTCTTTAGGCATGATTTGAAACTAACTCTTTCTGTTGCAGAGTTTGCTTAGGCTTAAAGAGCCTTGTGTCCTTCTGCGTTGTCGGAAACATGATGTACACCTGGTTGAGCATGTACTGGATGCAGTAAAGGAAGAATACGCAGAGAAGGCAAACGTCCATCCACCTGAGATCATAATTGATGAAATCCACCTTCCCCCTGCTCCATCACATCATAATATGCATGGTCCTTCTTGGTAAGCTGTTCTATTACAACCTTACCTTCACGTGTATCTGTTGGTTGGATTCCTTTCTTTCTCTCGTTTGCGCTATTGCTTTTAGGAGAAATTATCTTTCTGAAAAATCACTTTACTCCTCTTACCTACCTCTCTCTCTCTTTATCCCCACAGCTCTGGAGGAGTGGTATTGGCTTCTCGAGATGGGAAAATTGTGTGTGAAAATACTCTTGATGCCAGATTGGAAGTTGTGTTCCGTAAAAAACTACCAGAGGTACTTTCTTCTGCCCTTGCCTTCATACTTCTCAGATTTCTGTGATCTGTTGTTGCCAATTCTTTTGATTTTCGTTCCTCCAGTGTATGTGATCTACTGCTTGAGTTTTAGCTGGCTATACATCTCTTATTTATTTAAAATATTATTCAGATAGAGTTGCAAAGTGTCTTAAATTGTTCATTGTTTAACTTGATATGCATTTTAGAGGATTACTGTTTCTTATTCATGATTGATCTCCATAGAATAGCTTTATCAAAAGAAGAAAAATAGCTTCTTGCAGCTCAATTCATGACATGTACCTCAGAGCCATGTGGTTTAATATTTGTATTGTCATCTCCTTATCATTTTCGTCTACTAAATTTAGTTAATCTGGGTCGAGGGCAGGTCAGTTGTTTAATAATATTTATCGAGACTTTCTAAAAACTTGAACATTAAAATAAAAAAATGTCTGTAAGATAATATTCGTGGTTGACCTGTTTAAGGTCACAAGCTAATTGAGATTTGAGACTGTGAATGTGTTGATAACCAGCAACAGAACTAGTAAGGATGGATTGAATGAACATTAAAGGGAGATGAACGGAATGAAATGAATGTGTGGCAGAGAATACTAACCAGTACACTGAAATGAATATTTAGTCCTTAGAATGGATGGATGACAACAAGAGGGAACTTCCAGATTTTCCCCATGTCTTTGTGGTTGTGTAAGAGATTGCTAGATCCTTTTCCTTTTTTTTTTTTTTACATTGAACAAGTTTGCTCTTCCATTTGTTTAGCAGTGGGGGAAGGTGGGGTGATTGTGAATGAGGTTTGTCCTTGTGTTTGTACATTGAAAGAGTCTCGTTCGATCAGTTAAGTATGTTTATTTTGTATTGCTGTCCTGAATCTTGCAGATCCGCAAGTGCCTGTTCGGTCAGGTTACTGCTTGAGCAATTGGAGCCTTCTCCTGTACTTATCACTCTTCTGTCAACGCTCTGTGGAGTCTGAATTGGCGAATGACCACATTCAAATCATCGTCCACCACTTCGCGTGTGTACTATTATTTCATTTTCTCCTAAAAGACTTGTTTTGCATTTCTGAAACTGTCTTGTTTTCTTGTGATTATTTCATTTGGAACATTGCAACAAAACTCATGTTAAGTGATAATTCTGTACTCTAGCATTGGGCCTGGTCAATTTTTTTGCAGTATAATGTATAATGTCAATAAGCTTGATTTATCGGTTGAGACAAAGTTATTGTGAATAATATCCCCCCTGTGTAATATTTACTTAAATGAAACTTGTGCTACTCAAAGTTGCTGCTTGCAAATTCTGCAGCTTTAGTTACAACTCACGACACAAAGGGCAAAAGGAAAAACAAGGGAAATGAACGAACTCTATTAGTCTGTTACTGTACAAACTAGTTGTGGCTATTTCTTCTTTCCTATTTTTCGTGTTACGTTTAAGAGGATCAACAGTATTCTCACTTGCTATCTACACAACTCGAACATTTGAACGAACTTAGTACATTTTAACTTGAATCACTATCTCCTCCTTCTGTCAACTCGCCATCCTTCAACGAATTGATTGAATCTTGAGGTAACTCGCTCTGATGCTGTTGCACCACCAACACCGATGAGGTAGTTGAAAATTTGGGACAAGTTAACAAGTTACCTAAAGGACCTAATTCTGGAGAATCACTCTTTCTATCCAATGCTGCTGCTACTTGACCTTCAGACATTCTTCCAACAAGAAACAGATTGCATCTGTTATGTGCACGAATTAATTCTATAGTCCCTGCAGCGTCCTTTACTAACTTCTCTTCATATTTGATCGAGCTGTTTATGGAAATTTTGTGTTTTAAGTCGTCAAGCAACTCTTCATCCTTGGATTGAGCCTTGGGGCTATAAGTTTGGTCCATATCTAGCGTGACACTCTCTCCCGCAACCTCAGGGTCAAGTAGGAAACGAACCACGAGTAAGTTAACGCCAGGGTGCTCTGCCATACGCATGCCATAAGCAAGTGCTTCACGATCATCATGTCCTCCGAAGAACAAGATGGTTACTTTGAAATCAACATTGCTAGCTGATACATGAGATGCACCACCAAATCCTCTGTCTACCAAGATACCAACTGAACAAGGCGCGAGCTGAAGAACTCTCCGGTTCACATGCCTTAGATCAGCTCTTGTTGTTTCCAAATGTCCATCTATCCTTTGATGCTTATGGTATGGGAGGATTATCATGTCTACCCTCTTTCTCTCAGCACCAGCAATGATGTCCTCGTGCATGGTGTTCATCGGAGAGATTGCTGTTGTAGGTCGGATAGACACCTTACTGAGATGCTCAAAAGTCTCAAAAGCAACAACAATTTGATTAGAATCTGAAACCCCTCCCTTTATCCAAAAGGGCATTCTGTCTTTTCTAGCCTTGTGGACCATCAGAATTGCTGAACATCTCTCAGACAACTCCATAAGGTGCATTGCATAGACGCGGAGTTCTTCTTTCTTTGCAGTACCACGAGAAGCCTCGATGAGATTGATCATTGTGGGAATGTTCTTCTTGCTGTGGAAACAAGTCATGATTCGAAGTTGTTTGCTCGTGTCTTTCCTGTCAATCGTTCTGTTCTTGTACGCGGTTATAGCCAGTTTAGCTGGCTTATACACAGATACCACTATAGGTGTTGTGATGAACGTTGTGAAAAGTGCCATCAGAACCATGATGGCAAATGTTTGATCATTCAGTACCCCTCTATCTTTTCCAATGTTGAGGACAATGAGCTCCACTAGACCTTTAGTGTTCATCAAGAAACCAAGCGTAACAGCCTCCTGAACAGGCGTTTTGCACAAGAGTGAGACGACAATAGTGCCAACGATCTTCCCAAAACACGCTGTAAATATGACTAAAACAAGAAGACCCCATGACTGTGCCCCTTGAATAGTAGCTACATTCGTCTTCAGTCCACTGGAGACGAAGTACAGCGGAAGGAACAGACCTGAAACAAGATCCTCAACTTTTTCCACCAGAGCAACAGAAAAAGGCCCTTCCTTTGGTACAAGAATTCCAAGCACAAAAGCTCCAAATAGAGCATGAATACCAATTGCATCAGTAATGAATCCTGCAACCAGCACAGCTCCAAGTGTAGCACAGATGTATAACTCATCCACCGGCTCACCCTCAGGACAACGTTTAGCCATCCAGTTGAATATCAGAGGAACAATGACAATGCAAAGCAGGACGAATCCCGTCCCACACAGAAGCACCCATAGTGAAACAAGGGGTGAATGACCAGTACCTGAAAGGGCAATAGCAAGTGCAAGCAGAATCCAAGCAGCCACATCATTCACTGCTGCAGCAGACATTGCCATTCGACCAACATCAGTCGTTAAGAGCTTGAGTTCAGCTAGAATCCGAGCCAACACTGGGAAGGCAGTGATAGAAAGAGCTACTCCCATGAAGACAAGAAAAGGGCCTTGACTAACTCCTTTAGCAATAGTTCCTCTGAGTACAAATGAAGTCCCTACTCCTAATGCAAAAGGAAGACTAATTCCAGCCAGGGCGATACTAAGAGCTTTCTTTCCAGTACGACGAAGAGACCTTGGATCTAACTCGAGCCCAACAAGGAAAAGAAAGAACAGTAAGCCAAAATTTGCCAAAGTATCCAACACTGTGAGACTCCTTGGTGGAAATATTGCATTCAAATACTTCAGGTTCCGACCAAGTGCAGATGGACCAAGTAGAATTCCTCCCTGCCAAAGTCGAAACCAATTTACATTCAGACCTCTCTATAACAACATTTCAATATAACGCACAAATAACTTTTTTGAACCAATTCTTCATGTTATGTTACATAAAATACTCTTTATAACAACATATCGCTATAACAACCATAACAAAGTACTGCACTAGCAAGAAACGTTACATACACCAACCGTTTTACAACAAGACAAGCTGAATATTTCTACGACAAGTTAAAATACACTGATAGTATAAAACGAGAGAAAAAGAACTTACAATAATCTCAGCAATGACGCGTGGTTGTCTTAGAGGACGGAGAAAATACGCGAGGACTCGAGTAAGTACAAGCACCAAGCATATTTGTACAATTGCAAGTGGAAGTGCATAGTCCAATGGGTTATCCCCTTGGAACACTCCATTAGATGTAGCCTTCATAGGTTTTGGACATTCCATTGTTGTAAAATCGCTGATGTTACTGTCAGAGATGAATTCAAGATTTAATAAAAACATCGTCTATTCAAACACTAACAAAAAAATTAAATGAAGATTTTTTTTTTACTACATGAATTTAGCCAAGTAGTCTCATTATTTATAATAAATAGTACAAAACTTATTTTGATTAGATATTGGAAAATTTATTTCATATTTTTATATAATTTTAACTGCAAATCCTTTTTAAATACGGATTTGATAAATTAACAAATAAATATATAATCCTAACTAATTTTGGTTTCCTAATATAATATGGTAAGTAATTATCGTAAGTCTTGTTGTTTTTTGCTAAGCAAATTCATTTTCCTAATGAAGAAAATAATGGTAAATATTATTATTCTAAAAAGATAAAAAGAAAAAAAAAACTATTTCCCAATTTTTGTGTCATTATTTTCTTTCAATTTCAGATAGAATTTTTTTCTGTATAAAGTAAATTTCTAAAGACTTGATGTGATATTTATCTCGATTTACGTGATATTCTTTTCTGTTTAATCGATTCAAAAAGTGTAATATATTTTTGTTTAACATATTATGAAAGTGTAATAATTTCTAACACTATATTATGAAAGTGCTTGGTACGAAGGAAAACAAATTTACTTCTCTTACAAAAACGAAGAAAAATTCATAAATAACATTCTAAGTTAATTGTCTCCTCTTCAGTCACTTAACACCCTCCACCCTTTGACCATCTTGTCTTCTGTCACTCCTGTACTCTCACTCTCTACATCTGTTTTACTAGATTATATATAAATACTTTTAATTAGATAAGAAAAATTTTACTTACAAAATATTAAAAAGTAAAAAATCTACTTATTTTTTTAAGAAAACATTTTCCTTTCTGTAACAAATTAAACATACTTTATATATACCTATAAATATATATATAAACAAATATATATATATAGTATAATTTTTTGACGATAATTCAACAAACATATAATAGAGAGAGGGGAAGAGAGAAACCTAAATGATGGATAAAATTGAAAGTAGAAGAAATATGTGCACAATATATTCTATGCAAATATTTTAGAGAAATTGAGCAACTTTTATTATGAAAAAAAAAAGAGAGACATTTTCTCTTTTCCAAAGAGTGTGGAATTGATAGTAAAGTCAATAATTTTTTTTTATAGAGTCATGAATTAAGCATGATTATGGTAGTTAGTTAGGAGTTAAGTTATTTAAATAATAAATTATGTATAAATAATATTATATTTAATATTTATTTAGTTTGTTTATTTCAGACTTCGTATATCACTTAAAAAATAAAAATGAACGAATAGAGTATCGTTCTTTGTATATGTAAAATTTGGCACAATTAATATGAATAGTATGAATACTGAATACAGATAATTGTTACAATACATATGATAATTTCATTCTTAATAAGATGTTTTGAGTTTAACCATCTTGTTCTTCAAGGGACATGATGATCGCGAAGCACTTGCTTATAGTAAGCATATGGCAGAGCGCCTAGCATTAACTTACTCATAGTTCGTTTCCTAGTGGACCCCGAGGTTGTTGGAGGGAGTGTCATGTTAGATATGGACCATAAGTATAGCCCCGAGGCTTAACCCAAGGATGAAGAGTTGCTTACCGACTTAAAAATAAAGAGAAGTTAGTAAAAAGTGATTGTCCATTAAAATGTACTAAGTAAGTCCAAATGTTCGATTTGTGTAGATAGTAAGTGAGAATACAGTTGATCCTCTTAAACGTAATACGAAAAATATAAAGAAGAAATAATCACAATTAGTGTATATAGTAACAAATTAATAAAGTTTGTTCAATTGTTTTTCCTTCTGATTTTTGTGTTGTAACTAAAACTGCAAAATCTTCAAGCTTATTTGAAGTTGTGTTTACTCAGTCTTCAAAAGTGTTATCGTATTTGTATCAAATTCTCAAAAATGCACTGCTTTTAGAGGGTATGACATGCTTCCATAGACTTTTTTGAAAATTCTGAACAATATAGTTTTTGACGATTACAAGTCATTCATGTTCGTAAAAGATTATCATTTGGGCCTAATACCCCCTTAAGCGATGCTAGCTAAATCAGCGGCTCATTAGTTAATCTAACCCTAAGTCTGTATATATAGGCACCATTTCAGGTGTTACATAAAATACTTTAAATCATTCGGAGAACAACTAGGGTTGATGAAATTCTTTGTATATTTTGAAGAGGATAATTAAATTGTGGAATTAGGATATGCATCTTTCACGTTAGGATTTTCAATGTGAAAATACAATCTAATTCTTTTTTCTGCTATTGTATTACTATTATATTGATTTCATTAAGACAATAAACTATTTTAATTGGATTGCAAACACCATCGTCATGCCTAACAAGGATGAACGTGTTCGCGTATGCATCTATTTTTGAAATCTCTACGAATATCGAAATACAAAAAAGCGAATTCACTTTCGAAAATTCCAAATAATGGTCATCGAAGAAAAAGAATACTGCAAATGTGCCAACATCGAGTGGTTCATAGATTGAAGGAACAAAAGAATAAACTCAAGGGTTCATTTTTTTATTTTTTATTTTTTTGGTTCTGATAATAATAATTTTTTAAAAAAAATTTCATATTATATTTTCTAAAAATAATTTTTTTAATCATTTAATATTTAAAATTTCTTATCTCGATTAATCTAAATTCGTCCAAATAGACCTATTAATCTAATTTATTCCTTATAATTTTTTATTAAGCACGATTAACCTTCAATCACTTGAAATATATGCATTTACTTGTGAATATTCACAAATTTTAAATAGTATTAATTATTTTATCACTTAATTACTCACATATTATATTAAAATTGCATCATTACTTTATTTTAAAATAAAATATAACATAATTTCTACATAAAATGATTAAAAAATATTTTCATTAACTGAATCTTAAATATATTGAATCATATATCAAAAGTATTAAAATTAAAATTTATCACTAATTAATAATCTAAAAATATTATTATTTTATTACTAAATTATACATAGCTAATTTTTACATTATTAAATATTTACGAATTAATCTTCGTATTATTAATATTTGCATAATTCTAATCATCATCGACCAGTCGATTATTGACAAAGGTGGACACGTTGTGTATGTGGAAATGTCTGTGTCACATGTGTCTTTTGTCTGCAATAGAAAAAGTCTACTTGGCCTTTCCACTAATCAAAAGGGAAGCATATATTTAATTATTTGTATAATTTGCTTTAAATTATGATTAATTAATATAATTTTGTATGAATTTAGGTAGATTTATGGTGTATTATTCCCTCTTATTCATTTTATTTTTAGTTTTGTTACAAAAGATGATCCAAAATATTTGTTATCTTAGAAATATATATTTAGTATAAATTTATAAGTTGAATCTGAGAAAAATATAATGTACATGTATCTTATTACTATCTTGAGAGATTATTTTCAATAAAATACATACTAAAAAATTATTTAATACTAAATTTTTTATTTTATTAGGCTGATAGGGTGAATGTGTAGTCAACCTATGTTGGTGGGGGGCAGAACCATCTTATGCCAAGGGGTTCATTCGAATATCTTTTATATATATAGTAGATGTTGAATCCTTTTCGATTAGTTTGTGTGTTTGTTTTTTTAGATTTTGAATCTCATTAATTGAAATTCTGACTCTGCCATTGATTGGTGGATGTGTGAGGCATGCTAGGTGAGACAAGATTATGAATGAAGATCTTTGGAACAAGAAAGTAATAATAAACAAGATCAAGAAAGCGAGACTGAAATAGTTTGAACATGTTACGAAGAGAGATGAGATGTAAAAGATTAGTTCTGTTAAACTTTGAAAGAGATAGAAATAATCAAAAAAATATTGAGGAGAAGTGATTAGCTAGGAGACAACGCATCTCTAACTTACTAAAGGACATAGCCTTATACTCCATCCATTTCAATTTATTTTCTTAAACTCGATTTCAAGTTAAAATCAAACAAACACCCTGTTTAATAAAAGAAAACAAAAAAGGCTACCAGAGTAATTAATAGTAAGTCTAACATTTGGATCCTAATGACAAGGTACTTTATAGGTACATGGCAGATTACATAGTTACTAAATATGTATATATACCTACTGTCCTCATTATGTGCTCATTTTCTTTTGTCTCTCACTTGTTGGCTGCTGATGCTCTGAAATCCCCAAAGCCCTAGCTTCTTCTCTCTTTAGATCTCACTGTACAGTTACCTTTTGGGGTTTTAGCTTAGACAACAAAAGCCCCTCTTTGAAAAGGTACTTTCTTGAATTCTTGTTCTCTCTATTTAATTATTGGAACATGTTGTCACAGATTTTGAATTTTGATTTACTTGTTTCTGTTTGTTTTTTCTTGAATGGTTTGGTTAAACTAGTTGGGGTCAGCTAATTCAGCCATGTTTGTAAGTTTTTTGCTTTTAAGAAAGAAAAAGGTGAGATTTTTAACAGAATTCCCATCTGGGATTTATAGGAAAAAAGCTCACTTGTATTAAAAGAAAAAGTCCTCTCATGTAAAGCAGCTTTCTTGTATCTGTAATCTCACTTTCAAGTTTTTTGTTCTTTCTGTTCAATTTTAGGAACATGGTGTTCCAGATTTTGAATTTTTGATTTTCATGTTTCTGTTGTATTCTCTTGATTGGTTTACTTGTTGAGTGACTTAATTCATTTGAGGCATGCTAATAAATCTACCTACCTTAAATCAGAAACTAGTTGGTATTGTATAATTGAGCTATGCACTTGCAACTTTCTTTGCTTTGAAGAAAAGAAAAGAACTACTTGAGCTGAGGGTCTATCGGAAACAACCTCTTTACCTTCACGAGGTAGAGGTAGGACTGGGTACACACCACCCTCTCTAGACCCCACTTGTGGGATTACACTGAGTTTGTTGGTGGTGGTGAAGAAAAGGAAAAAAGGTTTATTTTTTAGCTAAAGTCTGATAATCTTGAATTTTGCTTGTGTAGTTTAGCAAATTTTAATTGATGTGTTGTTTTTAGTTGGATTTGGATATTTTTTAGAAGTTGGGTGTTCAAATCATCATCCTAATTGAGCTATGTACTTGCAAGTTGTTTCATATGTTTGACGAAAGAAAAAGATTAGATTTTTAGGTGAAATCTGTAATCTTGAACTTTGAGAATATGGTTACTTCTTGCTTGTATATTTTGTCTTAGTTGATATCCTTGTAGTTCTGTGCTTCTGTTATTTCGTACAACAAAATTATCAAGCTTTAATATGATCTAAACTTTCAATGCTAATGAATTAGTTCCTTGTGGCATAGCGCAAAATCAAACTGTTTTTTCTTAAAGCTTAAGATCAATTTTTAATGTGATTTATAGAAAGAAAGTTTATTCATAGTTTCCCATAATTTTTCAAGCTTTGTTACACCAAAAGTATTGATGAAATATACAATCATATACATAATGCGTCTTTTTTCACTAAAGCACACGCTTTAATTGCACTTTGTGCTTAAAACCCCAACAAGGTGCTTTTTAATATGTTTCACCTTTGAGCTTTGACAATGCTTTTATACAGATTATAGATTGAATTAAGAATTGATTGGTGTGTAGATTTGGTAAAAGAAAATTTTGTCTGTTAACTTTTAGCTCCATATGTGTAGCTAGGTACTTATATGGTTCTTCCTGAGGTTTCAATGTTTGAAACTATGAAATGGAAGTGTTTGGAACTTTCTTCAAAGTTTTAGTTCAATTAGCAAGAAGAATCTTGCATGGTTAGCGGGGGATGGGGGGGAGAGAAGTCAAATTGTTCTACGGAATTTTCTTGAAAACATACTCTGTTTGTTTATAAATGATCTTGTTATTCTGGGTTTTCATTTGCTAAATCATTCCTTTTCATATTCTCTTGATCTTAAGTCTTCTGTGCTGTGGTTGAGTGACCTTATATCTGTTTTTTAAAATGGAATTTAATGTGGTACAGGATGATGAATGTTTGACTCAGCACAAAGTCTTACTCCATTGGTGTCGATTACAAGAACTTGGAGTAAAATTTGATATCTAATGGATAGAAAGGATACTTCAGGATTCGTAAGTGGGGGTGGGATGTGTTCTTTTTGACACATCTAACCTTAGTTTAGCCACTAACTATTTTTTAGGCCGGAAGGCAGTCCAACTGTTCTTTTGCAATTGAGATTTGGTTCAATAGGAGTGTTGCATCCTACCTATTGGGTCATGGATCCCAGATTCCACTATTTGGGGTTTGCTGTGAACCCTTTGTTGAATACATCCAAGAGTCTAGGAGATTCCATCCGAGTTAATGGAGTTGGAGCTGAAGGTGGTGATTGTGCTGATACCACCCTGCGACTTGATTCCGTTGGGCCTTTAATGCCTTTAGTCCATGCCACAAAGGAAATAAAACAAAATTGGAGCTTGATTCGTGGATCTGTTGATCAGCAAATTGGTTCATCTTTATGTCTAAGCTTAGGCCACTCATCAAGTCCCTCAGAAAGTAAATTGAGTTCAGTCATTGTATGCACCTCAATATCTCCAGCAAAAGAAACTGACGAGTCCTCGATGGACCTGGAACTGGACTTCGGTCTTTATCTTGCCAATGATAAGACACCAAGGCCGAAAAGTTCGACTAGCTCCAATCAAAAAGTACTTGATGAAGGGCCTGCAATTGATCTGGAATTGAGTCTTTCCAGTAGTGCTGCTGAATCTGATGTCACTACTTTGCATCTGACCTCCACTTCAACACAAAGTGTCATAAAAGTGCCACATGATTTTGGTGGAGCTTTTCAGATTGATGAAGTATCAGCAGTTTCTCATCGGAAGACGGATAGCATTTTTCATCCGTTACCTGCGCCACAGGACAAAGGGTCTAGTTACTTCTCGAAACAGGCGATAAAAGAAGTTGAGCCATCTTCAGTCTCTTCTGATCCTTCCTCAAGTGTGATAACAAATCCAAATAGCTCAGTCACTTGTACTTCCAGAACAAAACTGCAGCAACGTAGCAGTGGCATCAAACAATGTCAGTTCAAGGGATGTGTTAAAGGAGCAAGAGGTGCTTCGGGCTTTTGCATTGCCCATGGTGGAGGCCGTAGGTGTCAAAAACCAGGCTGCCATAAGGGAGCTGAAGGTCGAACTGCCTTCTGCAAGGCCCATGGCGGTGGTCGGCGTTGTGAATTCCTCGGTTGTACCAAGAGTGCAGAAGGACGCACTGACTTCTGCATTACACATGGGGGCGGACGCCGTTGCAATCACGAAGGCTGCACCCGTGCTGCCAGAGGGAAGTCTGGATTATGCATTAGACATGGTGGGGGCAAGAGGTGCCAGCAAGAAAACTGCACAAGAAGTGCCGAAGGACTCTCTGGCTTTTGCATTTCTCATGGAGGTGGCCGGAGGTGTCAGTATCCCCAGTGCTCTAAAGGGGCGCAAGGAAGCACCATGTTTTGCAAGGCCCACGGTGGTGGGAAACGTTGCACATTTGCAGGGTGTAATAAGGGCGCAGAGGGGAGCACACCTTTCTGTAAGGGACATGGTGGAGGGAAAAGATGTTCATTCCAAGGAGGTGGAATTTGTCCAAAGAGTGTGCACGGAGGGACTCTCTTCTGTGTGGCACATGGTGGTGGTAAGAGATGTGCCATACCAGAGTGCTCCAAGAGTGCTAGGGGCCGGACAGATTACTGTGTGCGCCATGGTGGTGGTAAAAGATGCAAGTTCGAAGACTGTGGAAAAAGTGCTCAGGGAAGCACTGATTTCTGCAAGGCGCATGGTGGCGGAAAAAGATGTTCTTGGGGTCAACCTGGTTCCGAATTTGGCCAAAATGATAGTCCTTGTAACTCATTTGCGAAAGGGAAGACTGGACTTGGTGAATCTCATGGTGCCCTGGAGCAAGACAAACGTATTCATGGTGGTGGCACTCTAGGGGCTGTAATCTTGGATTCAACACCCCAAATTCCCAGGAAGATGAAGGATATCGATATCATGCAGATAGGTAGTAACATTTTGACGTCTACAGGTTGGAAATATTTTGGATTCAACCAAGCGAGTATGCCAGTTGGTGGAAGCTCATCATCAGTTTCCGAAGGAAGAGTGCACGGAGGAAGTTTGATGGCTATGCTGGCAGGTGGTTCATGCCATACCTTAAACAGCAGCACAGGCATAGTGACTACATCCGATCCAGGCAAACCTCTTTCAACGCCAAAGAACTGGCCGTGAGGTATTTCATTTCGATTGTAATGCTTCGAATTGCTGCAACATTTTGTGTCATTTCTGTTATCTAGCTTGTTCACTATTATGGTGATTGAGAAGCTGTTCTCTTCCATTTGTTTAGTCGGTTTCAACTCGAACTTGTTACTGTTGATATATATATAGTGGTAATAATTTACATAGATGTTTTCTTGTTGCTTTGGTCTTGTAAATATTTTGTACCATGAGTAACTCATAAAGATCATTTGTATCCCTTGAGTTAGATAACATTGCCATTATTCTATACTTGTCATGTACTCATGTTAAGGCTCTGATTTATTTCGCTCGGATTCTTCAAAAATGTCGACGGATATGTGTCAGTTCCTCCAAAAGTAATTCTTTTTTGGAGGATCTAACACGGATGCCGCAACTAATTTGGAGAGTCCAAGCAACATAGGTTCAGATAGCCTTAAAGAGGTTTAGCCTAAGAAGAGCTATGCAAAAATTTGTTGCTAATCTTATTTAATATCGGATTAGCTTGTTACGGATCCCTCGGTATAATTTTTCGAGAAAGTTGGCTTCGAGTCCCGAGCTGTGTCAGGAACCATCGGCTAACATTCACGAAAAATTGTTGAAATTGTTTGTTACCTATTCCTTGACCTACGAAATGAAGTTCATCAAAATTTAATCGAAACATATAAGTGAAAATGCAATTAACTCTTCAAATTAATGAGTTTCGGCCAATTTTTACTCTCTGCACCTTTGCGAAGGTAGAGAGAATATTTCGATATAATGTTTAAAAAAATATTCGAACAAATAACATCGTTAAGTACTATTTTTTTTTTCCTACAAGACAACTAGTTGGGAGCTGTCTGATGACAATAACTCAATTTTGGATTATTCCTTATTATATTCCTAATGGCAAGTGGCAACTAGCTAATCAAAGTAGTGCACATCTCAAAATTTTAAAATTAATGAAAATAATTGCAAAAAGATTTTCTTTTTTAAAAAAAAAACAACAAATGAATAAATGATACAAATAAAAATAATTCGAAGGAAAAAAAATCTTCTTCCTAATTAGAGGGTTAAATGCACATTTGATGCGAAAATAGGAGAGAACTTATCTTGAGATGGACGGATGATAGATGTTCTCAACATTTATATGCTTCACACCTATTAAGCATTTATCGTGTATATGATAACTGATACAGTAGAGATATACTCTTTCTGATTCTCTCGTTCTGAAAAATGATTCTTTTAATGCTTGGACATCCACAATAAATATGAACTCAATTTATCAATTACTCGCACGTTCATCACAATTTTTGATTTAGCTCCCAAAGGTAATTCACCTATAGCCTTTTTTAAAGGCACTTATAATAGTGGCAGAGTCATGATTTGAATTAAGGGAGTTCAAAATTTGAAAAGCTGACACACGAACTAGTCGAATGGTATTAGACAAATGTTATATACGCATAAAAAATAATTTTAATCATATACAAATAATATAATTTTTTATATTAACTAGTCGAATGAACCCCTGGATTAAAGGTGGCTCCACCCTTGCTTATAATAAGATATGAAAAATCAACCTACGTCATTCTCACTCATATTACATTGTTTTGTCACAAATATCTTTTCTTAAGTTCTATCTTTTAGAATTTTATATAAGAAAATTTGAAATATATGACTTTCTTTAAAAACTATTTCGCTATACACTTTGCGACGTGAGTATGTCAATTAAAATCAAACGTTTTTATAGCTTATTTTTTATAGTAATATTTTATTTTTTTATATTATGTTATATTACATGTTCAATATTTTGCTATATCAATAAAAAAAAAATATCCAGACAAACGACGTTAAAATTCTGCAAAGGTCAATTTTGTCATTTTACCCCATGTGTAAAATGTTAGAGTCTTCAGACGACTTCGCATAAATATCTCAAAATTTTGACTGAACAGTCTTCACAAACTCCAAGAAAAAATATGGGCAACTGTAACAGCTTATCTTCCGACCAAACCACCACCACTACCTCCGGCGGGGGTGGGGCCACTTCAAAGCCGTCTCAGCCGCCGTCGACCACCGGTATAAGAATCATCCCTTCCTCACAACCACCACCTCCACGACCACTCTCCGGCATCGGCCGTGTTCTCGGCCGGCCAATGGAGGATGTCCGGTCTATCTACATTTTCGGCGGCGAACTCGGCCGCGGTCAATTCGGAGTCACCTACTTAGTAACTCACAAACAAACGCGCCAGCAGTTCGCGTGTAAGTCAATCGCCACACGAAAACTCATCAACAAGGACGACGTCGACGACGTCCGCCGTGAAGTTCAGATCATGCATCACCTTACCGGTCACCGGAACATCGTCGAGCTTAAAGGAACCTTCGAGGACAAGCATCATGTTCACCTCGTTATGGAGCTTTGTGCCGGCGGCGAGCTTTTTGACCGGATAATTGCTAAAGGACACTATTCCGAACGAGCTGCTGCTGGACTTTGCCGGCAGATGGTGACTGTTGTTCACTATTGTCATTCTATGGGAGTTATGCATAGAGATTTAAAACCTGAAAATTTCCTTTTTTTGGGCTCCGATGAAAGTTCACCATTGAAGGCGACTGATTTTGGGCTATCAGTCTTTTTCAAACCAGGTATTATTCGATCACCGATCAATTGCGCCTTAATTTTAAGCTAATCTATTTCTGGTATATGAATTTTCTGTATCCGTTTTGGACACAGTTACTTGATAAAAGTAATTTTGACCTTTGTGAATATAGTGTATTAAGGGATGAACCCCCTTCAGGTACCCCTAGCTCTGTCCATGAGTGGGTGAGTGATGCAGGGCTATTTTAAACTCAGTTGAAAACCTTATGCAACCAATGTGCAAGAAATGTTATATTCTCTAATGGAGTCCTTTAACTGGAGTTGAATATGGTTTATGCAGTGGGAACATAGGTGGAATTGAATTATATTATGTTGTAATATATATTATTATAATTTGTTATATCATACTTAAACAAAAGGGATTGTTTCATAACTTCATTATAATCGTTTGACTGATCTGTGTTATAGTGAGTTTAAGATGAAATTATATACTTATGCAATTTAGAAATGTTTTCTCCTTGTATTTATGTTGTTTCTTTGTCATCAGTCTGTCTTGTGTTCCTGCATTGCACCTGTTGTCGTTTTGAGAAGTACTGATAGTTTGGTCAGGTAACAGAACAATGTAACAATGCCAAATTTTACTTCTTTTGAGATTTGGTTGGGAACATATGTAGACTGTATATTCAAAAAATTGGGAGAAGATCCACATTAAGGAACAAGCACTTATAATCTACAAATTTTGTTCAAAGTCGCATCTTGGAGAGCATTCTTGTGCTGGCTGCAATACTATGGAGACCGGGAACTATAGTGGATGCAACACGTGAATCTGACCAGATAGATATTGCAGGAATTTAGAGAAAAAGCACAAAAAATTTGTTTTTTGAGGAACAGGTGACAGTATAAAAAAAACACAAAAATCTGTGGAATACAATTGTATTTATTAGCTAAATATGACCACTTGACAAAAAGGTATTGCAGACATGTCTCTTTTATCTTATGTTTTGTCAGTTTTTTAGTTGGACCACTTGTTTATGGCTCTTTTTGGGATATATTGATGACCTATTCAACCTGAAAACCACTCGTGGATGCAGGTGATGTGTTCAAAGACCTAGTTGGTAGTGCATATTATGTTGCTCCTGAAGTTCTGCGCCGAGAATATGGACCCGAAGCTGATATTTGGAGTGCTGGAGTTATTCTATACATTCTACTGAGTGGTGTTCCTCCATTTTATGGAGGTAGCTTCATTTTCTACGTCTAGAATATTTTAGCGCTGGATTTTCATAAAGCTTCTTCATCATTATTGATTTCCTTTTTGTTTCACCACAGAAAGAACTATGGTAGATTCTTTCTTCACCATATAACATCTTCTGTTTGTTGCCCTTGTGCTAAAATATGAAGAAGAAATTGAAGGAACACGTTGTTCAGGAACTGTAATAGAATATATTGAAATATTAGGAAACTCGCTGAGATGGCATAAAAAGTTGAAGAATGTCATACTTATCTTGCAGATGAACCAGCGTATTTGTGTTCCTCTTGTAATTGCCATAATGCAGTGTAGCCTGATTTATCTTACTGACTATATGGGATTTTGCATTAGTTATGTTTTCCTTAGTATTTGCACATCATAATTTTCCGACTCCATATTTGCAACTGCGTTCCTGTAAACTTGGCATGGGGATATCTGCTCCGTTTATTTAAATCCATTTGCTGTCTCAAACTTGGGGAAGCATATCCTATTTTTAGGCAAATGACTTGTAAGATGTTTTACAAAGTTTTTCTGTGCCTTTTGTTTCCAGGGCTGAATAGTTACGAGAAGTAAACTATATAAGGCAACATTTCTGTATGATATTCTCCTAGAAATAACTGTTCAGATGTACTCTCATTAACTTGGATATATTTCCCTTTCTTTATATGCAGAGAATGATCAGAGTATCTTTGATGCCGTTCTTCGAGGTCATCTTGATTTTTCATCTGATCCTTGGCCTTCAGTATCGAGTAGCGCTAAAGATCTCGTTAAGAAGATGCTACGATCTGATCCTAGAGAAAGGATTTCTGCAGCTGAAGTCCTAAGTAAGATTCAGCTTTAATCAAGATCTCTCATATATTTTTTTTTTATGACAATCAAGATCTCTCATAATATAATGCAGAATATCTTTCTTGTAGTGTCTCTATTTGGTATGATCTTTTTTATTTATAATTAAGAAGAGTACTTTTATTTGTATAGCATCCAGAATTCCTTTAGCTAAGTAATTAGTCTACAAAGTCCAAAAGATTATCCCAATCAGCTATAATAGCGAGTTTATACGAAGACCCAAAGATAGTTCACATCTATATTTCAAATATGGACTTACTCGGATTTTCTTTCAACGCATCCATGGTTGTTTTCCTTCCATATATTTCCATAGGAGACATGCTCATGCTCATAGAAATCAAATTTTTTCAAGAAATAACTCTGGTCCTTGTGATAACTCTACTATGGTTGGTTCTGGTATGCATAATTGATGATTATATCACATAATCTCTGGAACGACCATTTATAACTAAGTAATTATTTTATGCAAATGTAGATCATCCATGGATGAGAGAAGATGGTGATGCATCTGACAAACCTCTTGACATTGCTGTCTTATCTAGAATGAAACAATTCCGTGCTATGAACAAACTGAAGAAAGTAGCACTGAAGGTTAGAGTCATATATTCAGTGCTCTTATTCTTAACAAGATGGTCAATTTCTCCCCCTTTCATGTGTTTCCAGACTACTGTGCTTTATCTTGCATTTCCCTGAATTTGTAGGTAATTGCTGAAAATCTCTCCGAAGAAGAAATCATTGGGTTGAAGGAAATGTTCAAATCTATAGACACAGATAACAGTGGGACAATCACATTTGAAGAGTTGAAAGCTGGTCTTACAAAAATGGGTACAAAGCTTTCTGAGTCAGAAGTCAGGCAGTTGATGGAAGCGGTATTTTCCTGGCCATTCCTTATTTTATGGTTACTGTTCCCTCTCTTTTTAGCTCATATCTCCATCTTGCAATTATTCGTCATGTTCATAAATTTGGCAAGCAGTGGATCACTTGTTGAGAGGTAAATTTCTGAAAACTAAAAGCTTCTTGGTGAAGCGCACAAACAAGAGATTTACATAGTCCGGCAGAAACACTTCATTATGGTGATGTGTATCTAAGTGGCAGTAGTTCTTACCATTTGCAAGTTTACAGCTCTAAATTGACCGTGTTTTAATTATTAGATGCTCCTGGTAATGATGTAATTTTTTTCAGTGCCCTTAAAATAGTTTGACATGAAAAATATTTGGCTTCAAAATACCATGAAGATTGCGTGCATAGAGTGTACTCATTTGCCTAACATGCTTAATACATAGTCGATAATACAGATATTTGGTTGTTCTTCCAGGCTGATGTTGATGGAAATGGAACAATTGATTACCTTGAGTTCATAACAGCTACGATGCACTTGAATCGCATGGAAAGAGAAGATCACTTGTACAAAGCGTTTGAGTATTTTGACAAGGATAAGAGCGGGTATGAAGCTATCCACCTGCCTATTTACATTGATTGGATCAACATTTTTCTGTTTTCTAATCTTGGTCCCTTTAGGTATATTACGATGGAAGAATTGGAGCATGCACTAAAGGAATACAACATTACTGATGAAAAATCAATAAAAGAGATCATTGCTGAAGTTGACACAGACAATGTATGGTATCCTTTTCTTTACACAAGTTTATATGATATTTCTATTTACAACATCCAAATGTCTCATGTTTATGAGAATTTCTTGTTGGAGAAACGAGGAAAAATACAACAGTAATTGTAATATTTATTTATAAGCAAGTACAAGTAATGCATGCGCATGCCGGCACTGTCCTAAGAAACTAGTTTAGCAAATGTGAAATGTTTCCTAGGATTAAACAAGCATTTTCTATAAGAGGAACAAGAACAACAAAATTTATGTAATACAAAACCAGGAAGTTGGTAAAGAGGGTTATGATAGGATAATGATTCTCTAACAATTCATCCATACTGAGAAGATATCCTTGGTACATTTATAATCATGTGTGGCTGTGAACTATCAAAAGGATTATACATTATAAGAAGTATGTTTTACTGTGTCACTACGCCTCATCCACAATATTAGAGACTTTACACTGTCTCATTTAAAGGTGGTGACCCTTGCCTCTCTCACAAAAGATTGTCCAGTGACTGACCATATCTTTTGAAATACTCAAATATTTTTGCTAACATTTCTTTTGGTCAATTAGGAGATTCTATAAGAGTGGTTGGATCAAATAGTAAGGATTCTCTGTGGCTTAAATAACGATTGGAAATCGTGCTCGATAACAGGAATTGAATTTTTCTCTTTTTTTGTTCTCCCTTTACAAATAGGTCTCTCTCAATGAAGTAAATTTTGGACAGTCCTTTAGTGAACCGCATTTCTAGTCACCTCTTTTCAGAAATTATATTTCTTATCAGATGTTGTCAATTGTACAGTTGAACAGAATCAATATAAATTTGATGTGTTGTGATATTTTCTTAAATTTATTAAGAAAAATTAGATTCTTTTTCCTTGAAACAAGAAAGCTGCACCCCCAAAAATAAAAGATTCTCTGAGTGACTTCTTGTTAAACATAATGGTTTCTTTTGGACCGTCATGAATTTTGAACCATTTGCAGGATGGAAGAATCAATTACGATGAGTTCGCTGCCATGATGAGGAAAGGTAATCCAGATTTCGTCAACAATAGGCGTCGCAGATGAAACACAGCGAAACTCATAAAGCAGACCATTTGATTAACACTGCTGCTCCAATGAGTTTACCAGTGGAACCACTAAAGATCCAATTGGTTCACTGTTTTTTTTCTATCTGGGTTTATGAGAGTTTTGACTCTTCATCCATATCAAACAAAAAAAAAAATCGGCTTTTTGGTTAATTGGCTGTCGAGTTTCTTGTCAAGTTGAGGTTCTGGTTTGATGCAGGATGGTCCAATATACAGATATGAGTGCTACAAATCTGAAAAGAAATTTAATGTATAGTATACAATTGATAAATGCTGATGTATTGCTTCTTTGGTTCATACTTCAGCCTCTTGAAACAAATGAAGAGAAAGTCCATTTCTCCTCCTTTGTGTGCTTTTCAGCATTGTGTTCTTGTTCTGGTACAAGCAACAATTTTGTTAGAGGAATGCATTTGTTGTCCCACATTTGGTAACAGTAGTTTATCTCCAATCACGGGTATCCCGAGGACGAGTTTGAGATATATACACCGTCACTAGGTGATTTCTTCTCCTCTGTTCTAGCCTTGCTGGACAGAGTTACGTGGTACTGATTGTTGGTGGAAGGTGACATGTCTTCTGTTGAATTAGTCTATGTATACACGAGTTAGTTCAGACAGATTTGGTAACATTAGTTTAACTCCAATTACAGGTACTCGAGGGCGAGTTTGAGTTATATACACTATTAGCGTAGAATCATGAGGTAGGTTTAATTCTCAGCAAAATAACAATAGATGATTTCTTATTCTTGATGGATAGAATTACCTGGTACTTGTTGCTATTGAGAGGTGACATGTCTTATGATAGATTAATCAAGGTTCGTACAAGCTATAGCCTAGATGCCACGAATATTTAAAAGAGGAAATTTTTCAAAAGCAAATATATCAAACTTAATAAGATTCTATAGCTATATCTTGCATGATTACGTTTATATAATATTTTATATTACTGTTAGTTGTAAAAATAAAATGAAATCATCAATGTTGTAATAATTTTTACACTGTAAAAAACATTCAAAGTTAAGATCATATCTTTTAAAATTTGATTATTTGATAATCTAATTTTTTTAATTCTATAAAGACATCTCAAAGAGTTACAGACAATATTACAAATTCAATATTAAATATGATGTATTTAAATTGAAATGAATTAGACGAATTAAGAAATAGAAAGTAATTTAAATTGAAATGAATTAGACAAATTAAAAAATAGAAAGTAATTACAAATTTAATTGTCTATAATTTTTAATTATAATTACATCTATTGTATTTTAAGAAAATAATAAAATGGTGTCAAGCTGGCTGTTTAGTCATTTTCCCAAGTTCCTCAAATAGTAATTTATGAAATGTTTTAAATATTTTATTTTGTGCTTTTTCCATTATTTATATTTAGTAATTTTATTTTAATTTATTTGGCTTACTTTCTTTTTTAGTATGTTATATAGTATTTAAATTATGAAAAAAAAATTATAGTATAAATTTCAATAATTAAACTCAAATTTTTAAAAAATATATAATTGACGTTCAAAATTTTATATGTGTCACAATTAGGACCGATGGAATAACATGTATTATTTTAAACTTACCAAAGAAATTACTATAAATTACAATAATTAATAACTTAAATTATTTAAAAATAAAAAGATAACCACATAAATTGAGACAGATGTTGAAAAACATATATTGGGTTGCTTAGGATGAATCATAATTGTCCAATTTGCTATTCTATAAATCACAATAATTAACAATTCAAAATATTTAAAAATCATATAAAATTTTTAATTTGACAATCGTAATTTAATTTGTATCACATAAATTGCGACAAATGAACTCGCACAAGCTATTATATCTAATTTATAATGGCGAAATTATATACATATATACAAAAAAAAAAGTAAAAAGTTTACAAAAAAAAAAGTAGCTCGTGTTTTATTACATAAAAATAGTCCAAAATAAGCGAAACTATACATGACTATATAATATAGTTATAGAAAGTATACACTGCTATATAATATATATTACTTATACACTAAATATACAATATGATACACAAAAATACGCTAACAAAAGAAAACTTTTGCCAGGACTTTTTTATTAATGTATTTTTGTTTTTTAAACTAATACTTTGCCTATTTTTTGGGGGACTTTTAAAAAACTTTTTTTTCTTTTTTAAAATTTTTTTTTGTCAAGTCTATTTTAGTTGAAAAAAGATTATTCAAAATTTAACTATAATAAGAAAAACCTTTTCTTTTTTGCTATATTTATTATAACTAATATTTAATATTATTCAAAATAATAATATAATAATGAAAGAAAAAGATAATTTTATTTAAAGAGAAATCTTTTAATTAAGCACAAAAAGTTCGAAATAATTTTAGGTACATTGAAATTGAATAATTTTAGGGTTTAAGCCCCCTCTCCCTCCTTTAAAGCTTTCTAATTTCTCTGCAAGAATCCCTTTTTGGGTCTCTATTTATCTCTTCTGAGCATTGAATTTGTAGGGTTTTGTTCAAAAATATGCCGCGTACTACCACTGTGGAGAGCTCTGGTTGCCCTCCTCTTAGAGCTTTAACTTTTGACATTCTTGGACTAATTAAAGGTAAATATTTAAACTTTAATATAGTGTTTTTCAATTAAAGTTTGGTTCTTTTTACTAGTTCTATTGTTAGCAATAACTTGTTTTTTTGTTTTATAACCGTGGTGTCCGATAGAAAACACCTAGTATTGTTTAGCAATAGTATCTTGCAACTATGGTGAAAATTGAGCTGGAATGAAGAATTAGAGATTCATCTGGCTGAACTCAACTTGTTTGGGACTAGGTATAAATGTCATTGTTATGTTGAAAATTGTGTTTTCACAAATAAAGACAGCCTTTTTAATATATATATACACTAGTGACTGTGGTGTCCGGGGCAGCTTGTACAAGTATGATTTACTTTTTCAGTCGAGCCCTAGACAAGAAGACTGTCCCTTTTCGCCAGAAATATTAGTACTAAGAGTCTTCTTTTTTAGTTTTTTTTTTCTTGGTGTAGTTATTGAAGGTAAAGATTTGAACTTTTAAGCTAGTGTGGTTTTTGGACTAATTAAAAGGTAAACATTTGAGTTTGTTATTTATTGTTTTCAATGAAAATTGGTTTATTTTACTAGTATTATTAGCAATCGTATCTTGCATCTATGCTGGAAATGGGGTTTTTAAGACTCTCTCTAATTAGCTAGAAATATTAATAATAAGAGTCTTCCTTTTCTTTTCTTAAATTTTCTTGGTAGAGTTAAAGAAGGTAAAGTTTTGAGTTTTAGTCTATTGTTCTACAATGAAGTTTGGTTCTTCTTACATCATGCAACTATGCTGAAAATTGAGTTTGAATGAAGAAGCAGGGATTCATATGGTCTGCCCCAACTTGTTTGAGATCAAGGCATAGTTATCATTTGTTGTGCTGAAAATTGGGTTTTCATATATAAAGACTACTCTTTTTTTCTTCTTCTTTTTTTTTTTTTTGGGTTAGCTCGCGCACAAGTCGACTAGTTTCAAGGGTACATGTTACCTCCCACTAACCAGCACAAGTATGAGTAACTCTGTCTGTTAAGACAGAGACAAAGAGACTGTCCCTTTTTAGCTAGAAATATTAGTACTAAGAGTCTTCTTTTTCTTTTCTAAAATTTTCTTCGTGTAGTTATTGAAAGTAAAGATTTGAGCTTTAATCTAGCGTGGTTCTTTGAACTAATTAATGGTAAAGATTTGGTGTTTTTTATATTGTTCCCAATGAGGTTTGGTTCTTTTTACTAGTATTGTTAATAATAATATCTTGCATCTATGCTGGAAATTGGGTTTTCATATATAAAGACTGTCCCTTATTAGCTAGAAATATTAGCGGTAAGAGTCCTTTTTCTCAAAAATAAAATAAATTTTGATGCAGTTATTGAAGGTAAAGATTTGAGTTTCTAGTGTAGTTCTTGGACTAGTTAAAGATAAAGATTTTGAGCTTTAATCTATCGTTTTACAATGAAGTTTGGTTCTTTTTTACTAGTATTGTTTGCTATAATATCTTGCATCTATGCTGAAAATTGGGTTTTCACGTGACACGTATAAAGACTGTCCCTTTTCTTTTGCACCTCCACGGGTAGTTGCTAACTTGGTATAGGGTAACTCTCTTCACCAGACTTAGATAAAAAGACTGTCCCTCTTTAGCTAGACATATTAGTACTAAGAGTCTTATTTTATACATTTAAATTTTCTTGGTGTAGTTATTGAAGCTAAGGGTGAACAGAAGGAAGCACCGAAGGTGGTGGCGAGATGGGGGGAGCCTGATGCATCGAGGTGTGTGCTTGCCACGTCACTTGTTGACAGTGAATATGACCCTGTAAGTTCTCTGTTAGTTTTGTTATTGTAGCATTTCAGTTGCACAGATATCCCTTGAAATACACTTACTAGGGATAACAAGATCAAGTGACACTCTGTTGGAACTTCATGCTTTTATAGTATAGAACTATAGATTATCAGTATTTGTGGCCTAGCATTTAATGTACTGATTTCTTGTCTTTCTTTTCCTTCATTGACGAAGTTTTCAGTCTGCAATGTGTGAAAATAGCTCCATGTAATATGTGCTTGGGGGGATAGGTTTCTTGGTAAGCTGATTTTGGATGTCAAGTTATAGCATAGTTACTGATTTAAAAACCATTATCTGTTGTTTGGAGTTGTGAGTTTCAGTCTCTATCAATTCTTTGTCTAAATCATAGAATATGGTCGAAACATGGTCTCAATATGGAATATCGAATATAGAAGCAGCTATTAAATGGGAAAAAATTATGAAAGAAACATGAACCAAGAGTGTAACTTCTTCCAGTATTATATTTATTCAGCTGATATGGATGTTTTTTTCTTTTCTTTTGCAGCATTGAACTTTTGGTGTTATTTCCTATTTAACAGGATGAATATTTCCTGTCATTTACTCAAAATTCCAAGCCATTAAGAAAATATAGAGAAAAGAGAAAAATCATTCCATTCATGCCTGGTTTCCTGCATAACGGAGACTTTAGGAATGAGTGTGTGACAGCTTGCATGAACTATGAATATTAGGTTTTGTACTATATGTAAACAAGTCTTTCAATTGTGCAAGTTAAATTCCATTCAACATGTCACACTGACTCATCTTGCTAATCATAGCTCAAATTTTGCATAGATGTACTAAAGTTTTTCTAAAAAAGTTTAATCAGTGTAAATGCAGTATAAGTTACTATAATTAATTTAGATATTCATCTTGAAGTGCTTGTGATGTAGTCCTTGGGTGTTTAACTGCTGCTATAAATGTAGTTTTGAAATGAGACAGTTAACTAAGTTTTTTTTTTTAATTTTGATTTGTTGTAGCTACTAGGTGTAGCAAGGAAAAATGGCAAGGTGAGGCTTTATATTTGATCAAAGTTAAGATAACATGAAAACTATGTATGTTTCTGGAGTGTTGACCCTTATTTGTGCACCTTTTACTGCATATGTACTGCAGATTGAGGTTCTTAGTCCTGTCAATGGAGATGTGCGTGCATCCATTTCAATTGAAAATCAAAATCATGCAGGATCAGAAGATAATTCTGTTGTTGGTTTGCATTTATTCCGAAGAGAGAGATTGGGCTCATCATCAAGGTATTATCTTTGCCTGCTTTAGACAGTACAAGCAGGATATGTCTAATAAATCACCCTAATTACCTCATGGATTAAGCAACTACTAGAAGTAGACGTATTGTTAGACTACTTTGGGTTAAAAAAATGTTACTCAATTGCTTGGTCCATCTCCTTGGCAATTCAAATATATAAATATGTATTTTCTCCTGTGCTTACTAGAGTATCCTGATTTGTTGTGCTATTTACTCGTGAATTGGAATGTAAAGGTGAAATTTGAATTTCTTGAACCATTAAGCCAACTTCTAGTATTGTTAAACCAAATTAATATTTTTAAGAATTATCATGTCCAAAATCAATGTGAATGCATTGCATACATGCAACACCCTCTCAGTGATGCTACAGACCAGAAAATAATCAAAGACACACCTATAGCTAATCAGCAACTATAACCATCAAAGAATTTTAGCACCTTATAACTCAATAATATAGCAATCAAACAGTCGCTATAACCATTTCAGCAGCTATAGCCCTTGATTACTATGCAGATAATAGCAATCAAAGGAACTCCTCAATACAAATTTTAGATTTTAGGGAAACATCAGAATAAAACAGCAACACTGCAGCAGTCACAGCTTCAACATTAAGTGTAGAACTCAACACACAGGAAGCTTGTAACGGAGAAGAACAAATAACAGGAAAGAAAAAATAGAGAAGAGAAAACTGTAAAAACGTTTGCAGAGAAAGAGTTGTTGGATATTTTATTTCATACGTTAATTAGCCTCTTTATAGGCTTACAGGAATCATATTCCAACTAAACCACTAGCATAGTTCCACTAAACCACTTCTCCTAAACTCTAGGAAACAAACTCTGCACTACTACAACAAATATACGAATTAAATAAATAACAAAGTAACAACTAATAGCTAGAAAATAGGTACTGCAAGGCTTTATCAAACTAAAGAAAATAGGCTGATGTTGTACGACTTTAACAGACCTTTGAAAAAACTTTCATCCCATTTGTTGAGAACAGACATATGTAATCCTCCTAAATATAACTGGCTCTGTTGATATATAGGCAACAGAAATCCTTCTCCCTATCAAACTTCCAATATGTGCCATAAAAAGATTCTCTCGTTATGTCTGTTCGTTAGGTTGTGTCATATTTGCTCGCCGCATGCTGGTCAGGCATCAGATAATCACCTGATATTGTTTGGAATGTCGTGCCTGCATGGATAAGAAAGAGCCCTCCAGTTTAACCTGTCATCTTAAGTTTGACTAGATTGATTATTATTAAGCTGTTACTTAGTTTGGTAGTGTGTGTTCCCATGAGCATGGAGGATTTGTTGGAGAAGAGGGATTTAGACTGTCATAGATTCTAGAGATTGAATAAGAACTTCATGATGTACAACTGGGTAAGAGATTCATGTAGTTGTCAGAGTATTGTTAAAAATGGAATGTTCCACGTATGTGGTGTGATTGACATTTTGGGATTGTGAGAATGAAGTAATTAAGTGAACCAATGGCTCTGGTCGATGAAGTTGGAATGTACCATGTGAGATTAGGTTCAAATATCAGTAGACATAAGAAGGTAGCTAATTTCTTTCCTCATGTATAAGCCTTGGTACATGGAGTTACCTGTCTACCTGATAAATGTGTTGGTGGGAGGTAGCCGGTATGTACAATCAGACCTGATCGGTACTGCTATGTGTGTGCACACGTGAAAGGTGAAGGGTGATATAGGAAGAGAGGATGGTAGAGGCTGTACTTTGTACTATTTGTTGTACTGATTCCACCAGAAAACATCAAATTTCCTAGGAATTATATTTTATTTTATGTCCCTGGTCTGATCCACGCTAAAATATGATTGAAATGAAGGTTAGCAAAGGTAGAGGCAAATGGCTCTTGTTCTGAACTCTTCGCTTTCAAAGCGCTACAAACACTCCATTATAGGAAGTGGTATATCCCTTTGTTCATTAAAGATTGCATCTTCAAAGTTCACCCAGGGAGCTTGTAGTAACTTCCATAGCACATTTTTTGTGATAAGTTCTTCGCAGCCATATACTATTGTATTTTTTTGCAAGCTATTGCAGAGCTCCTTTTACCTTTACAAATAAACATTTAACCATTTGTACTGCTTATCGTATAGTTTTACCTAACTCATTCTTTTTTTTTTTAATGACAAGGGGAACCCGCAACCACTACCCTTTGGATGCGCACAGGGTAAACCCCCGCTCCTATGCAATAGTTCGCAAACCACACCGGAGATGTAACCTGCGCTAGGCAAGCCCGACGCGACAAGCTCGGTCCAGAAGGCAAATCCCGTGCTTTCGCTGGCAAGGGGTTTCGAACTTGAGACCTCCAACATGGAAGTCTCAACCCCAAACCACTGGGCCACCTTGAAGGGTCTAACTCATTCTTTTAAGGAACATGGTATCAAATTGTCTCTTGAATGTGATTTGGCTACTCTTTCCTCCATGTTCTGTATGGTCATAGGTGGAAGTTCCTGTCATTCCCTCGGATGATTGTATTTTTGGATTATTAGCTGTGTCATTAGCACATTTGGTTAAATGCTTCCTCCAAATAGAGAAGAAAAAGAAAGGAAAGCATCGACTTCTCTGGCACTCTTTCCTCACCTATGTGAATCTGTGCAATCTGCTGATGGCACTTAACTCCTTGAGGTTATATTTATCTGAAATGCAAATTCCATCCAGAATATGGGAGGTTCACCTTGAACAGGATATACAGTAAAAAAGTGATTTTTCAATTCACAAACTCCCTTGTCATACCTGTACTCCTCTGCCATACTACTTGCACCTATGTTGCTCGGACATTGTGCGTGCTGGATCCTTCAAAAATAGATCCTCCAAAATAGTGTATTTTTGAAGGATTCGACCCGGGTGCGGCAACATTTTTGGTGAGTCCGAGCAACTTAGATGTACACGATCAGACTAGCTATATTTCTTGCTTGATTTCTATTATTATTATTTTTTTTGGGGGGGGGGGGGGGGGGTAAAGTTGCTTGGTTTCTATTTTCTTATGTTCCTTGAGTCATTCTTTCCACTTTGCTGACCATGTTTCCTGCTTCCTGTTACTTTATCTAATCGAATCCATTGGATGTCCCAAAAGATGTTCCGCAAACTAGGCTTGGAACTACTACACGAGAGGCTTTTTTTTTTCATTTGAGTCAGGCAGTTAGCTGGCTAGTATCATGGATATCTGTGGATTTCATATTTGGAGTTCTTTTCTCTTCTGGACCATAGTCTGTTAAACTTGCATTTGATGACATCTTATTTAGTGACTAATTTGTGCACCCTTGTGTCTACTTTCTTTGGGATGTAGGATTTCATGGAAGACTATGAAGTGATGGTACCTTTTCAGTCCCTCGAAGCTCTTGAATGCCATGTAGATGCTGTTTGCCCCAAGAAGAAAGCCGGAGAGAAATGCCCCACGGCAGTGCATGACTTTGAAGGTGACCAGACTTATAGTGAGAAGCCAGGTCATGATTTTACCTTAAATGCCAATTTTGATAGTGTGGATGCTTCTAGCTATGATGGACTTGTAATTCCCGGAGGCCGAGCTCCAGAATATCTTGCCCTGGATGATGATGTTATTAAGTTGGTCAAGGTATTTATGGAGTCCAAAAAACCAGTAGCATCAATCTGCCATGGCCAACAGATTCTATCTGCTGCTGGTGTTCTCAAGGTAACTCTCTTAACATCATTAAGAATTGAAGTTAAAACGCAAGTGCTTGCTTTATGTACTATGATGTTATGAGAAAAATTGATCTCAACAATATTATGCAGTAACTAAAACATGTTAAATTCGAACATCTCCCACCATATTGTTAAGAAGTGGCTAAAATGGAAACATGTGGACTGTGGTGTTCATGGGGCGTAAGCATACTCTAATCCGTGTTCTCATTAATCAACTACAGGGAAAGAAGTGTACTGCATACCCTGCTGTGAAACTTAACGTGGTACTAGGAGGAGCGACATGGCTAGAACCAGAACCAATAGACCGTTGCTTCACAGACGGACATCTTGTGACTGGGGCAGCTTGGCCAGGTCATCCTGAGTTTATTTCTCAGTTCATGGCATTGCTTGGAGTGCATGTAAAATTTTAAGTTACATGTTTGATATGCCTAGCATGTTATGTTTTTTGAGTTCAGAATAGACGTATCCAAATATAACAGAATAAAAAGTGTTTTTGTAATGTACCGCAGCGTTTGCCTGTAAGAAAATCAATAAAACTTGTTATGTTGTATACTTTGACGCTCGAACTCATTTTCGATAGATTTCTTTATTTTTAACATATGGTGCGAGCCAAATTTTATATGAGATAAATTGAAACATAAGAGTACACGGTATAGGAAAAAGAAGAGTCATGTGTAAGTTGGTAACATTTCAAGCTAGCTAGATAACAAATTATAATTTTTAATGACGAGAAGGTTCTTTGAGATTTCCAAGCTTATATTCATTCCACCCACTTAATAATTAATTGATCGGTAAGTGGATTATTAGGTACGACTCCTTACTTTTTATATTGCCAGAACAAATGAACAATTATATTCTATGGTCAGCTTGTACCTCAATATGGACACCTAAAATTAAATACCTTTAGAATCATAATTGAAGTTCAAATGTGGTCTTTTTTAATTTTGTTTAGTACTTTTGGCGATATAAATCATGTTTACTTGCCCTTGCGAAATAATCTTCATTAATGCTACCTACCTACACCATTTTTATGCAACGGATGACGACGGTAACAATAATTATATCTCATTTTAAAACAAATTAAATTCAGTATATTTCAAAATTTACCCATGCATAGTTTTATCAGGAAATGTTTGGTTGATTTTATAATTTTTATTTTCTTATTTTTTTACTTTTCAGAAAACAATTGTCTATACCCCAAGATGAGCTCTTAAAAGAGAAATATTCACTTCTAAAAAAAATCCAAAAAGAAAAAAGAGACAGTTTCCTTTAATTAATGGAGAACGTGAGCCTGGCCTGTTAGGTCAAGGAGTCAGCACAACTTTGTCCACAAGTAACTACAAGTTGCCTATTGACTTTTGGGCCCAGTTAGGTCTGATTTTATTTTGGACAGTTCAGCATCAACTGTTTGTCTTCTATTGATGATTGTCTTCAAAAGTGCGTCAATTTGGCAAGCTGATAATGAAACTTTCTTTTTTTCATTATTAAACTCAATTAAATATAACTTCTTATAATATATGCTCATTTTGAAAGGTGGCAATTCCAATAAAATCTTTTCATTTCCAAGATGAACTCGATGTTTCATCATTTCATCACAACTCATATTTATGCGAAGAATAAGACTTGGAGCAAAGCTAACTCCTATTCTACCAATTTGATAAGTGTTGCCAAGATGACTTTTTTTACACTTATCAAAGAATTTTGATATACTAATTCACGAAAAATAATATGAAATTATCTTTGGAAGCTTTTAATCCATCTAAATACATCAACTCTTTACTCGTGAAAGTGAATTATTTCTTCATAACTTTAGTAATATTTGAAGGGAAGTTTTATATATAGTATATCATTTGTTTAGGTAAGAGAAAGGGAAATTAATTAAAAGGTGGATGAATATACTACTAGTATTCTCAAAAGGATCTTTTCATTCTTTAAAGAAACAGAAATGGAAAAGAAAAGGCATAAATTATTAATTTTTTTAGGCAAATCAAATTGGATTAGAATTGGGTGTGAGTTGGAAATGCATTTTACCTAAAAATATGTTGAATAGGCGGCTCATGTATAGAATGCAAACCGAAAGTTGTCTACTTTTTTATTTGCTATTTTATATTTTTTATTATTCCACTCAAGTTTATGATCAAAATAAATTCATATTTTAAGATTATATCGTATAAATATTTAGCTTATTTTATATATAATTTGAAATATTTAAGGAAAAATATCATAATTTTTTAATTTATGATTATGGTTTTCATTTGTTGGAGTTTAGAAATTGATTGGGAGCTAGTGATCATATTCATGTTAATCAATTGGCACACATTAAAATATTATTAGGTGAATTAAAAACTCTTCCATCAATTTCATCTAAAATCATTTAATTAGTGAATTCGGTGATAGAGACCTAGCCTCTGCTTTATTTTAAATAGCTAAGAAGGAATTAAAAATTTCATTGTTGGGGTTTAAAAGTTTGAATACTTATAAATGAATTTTGTGACATCTTAAATTTTTTGATAAATTGATGATTAGAGTTCGTCAAGAATATCACTTTGAATTTGTGATTAATATTTGAAGCTAATCAATTCAGATTGAGTTTCGTAGCTGAAGTTCATAGAAGGCGAAAAACAAAATTAATACCTTATTTACGATAAATGTGTAATATTGTAATAATATGAGCTTTACTACAGAGAAAAAAATATTATATGGGTAATGTAAACTGAAAAATATAACTACGTGAATGTAATATATTGTGTTAAGCCGTATATTTTTTTATTTTAAAAGTTCAGACGTAAAAATCTTCCCCTCTGATCATTCTGTTGATTAACAATGATCTCTTTGGAAGTTAACCACCTTTTTGGACTCTTTCTTTGACTAATGCAATATTCTTGGTGGGAGGGACTGAATCTTCATAGAAGCCACATTTGAGTTACGTCTTAGATATAAAATTTATAAAGTAGACAATGATATACTTTGACTAAGGTTGTCAATGTGTTACCTATATATGTAGCAGTATGTTGTACTTTTATTTGTAGTTCACACTGTGACAGCCACTTAAAGGGTGACATGTTAAACACAAGTAAAATGTAATGACCTCATTACTATTGCTAATTTAGATAGATCTTTTTTCCTTTCATGCAAATTGGGTAAAAAGTACTACTACATTCCTGATTAGACCAAAGCTATTTTGGAACTTAAAGAAATTTTTTTAATAGATTATTCAAGTCAAAACTACTGACAATAATAATATCATATTTAATATAATTTCGTAAATTAATTCTAGAAAAGATTAGAAGTGTTGAAATAAGCCCAAATATAAATAACTCATCAACTCATACTCCTAGAATTTTATGAGTTGGCTTAAGATAATTTGAATTAGATCAACCTCAACCTATTCAAGTCTTAACCAGTTTTAAAAGAATCTTCCATTAAGTTCAATTTAATCCCTAATTTCAACCCATTTTAAGAGGTTTTTTTGCATTGATGTAATATGTTTTCCCATGCTAAAGGTATAAATTACTATTTATTTTATATCTTTTAGGATTTATCTATTTTATTTGTAACTTATTTTTTAAAATTGAAATTATAATTATAAATGGTGAATAACAATATAGTAAAATTATTGAGTTTAAGCGAACCAAATTGAGCAAGTCATGACCTAGCTCGATTTTTAGTCCATTTAAATCCAAAATAAATTTGAACGGATCATGATCCAAATTGATTTTTATTTCAACCCATTTTAATACCTTCAATTTCAATTCAACCTATCCATTTGGTACTCCTAAAAAAATAATGAATACACAATCTTACCCTACCTGTAAAAGTAGAGAGGCTAATGGTGGCTCCACGCTGGTGCTGGATCATCTTCATCACAGGTGGAGAGCATTGTTGGTCAAGTTGGTCTTGCACAGTTGCGCCCATCGGAAAGTGACTCATCGCAAATTAATTTACACTCTATTTTATTTTTTATATAACATAAGCAAGGTGCATTTCCTTTTTATTCTCTATTTATTTATTTGTTTGTTAATTTTAGTTTTCTCTTCAGAGGGGTCGACCTTTAAATAAGGGTAGAAATGTCCTCAACGAAATTTAAAGTTTGACATTCCCCTCGTTTCAATTTTTTTTTTGGCTCGACAATTGATGCTAAGTTTAAGAAAGTAATGCAATAATTATTTTTTTTGAATCTGTATGTACAGACTACACCAAATTATCCTTTAATATTGTACTCTTAAACATATTATTTGAAGTTGAAATTAAAAAATTATTCAGTTTTTTTTTTAAATAAAATAAATAAATAGAAAAGACGCGAGCATAAAATGGAAACTAACTCAATAATTCCGATTCCATCCATGTGCTTCATTCCAATTCCAGCGTATAACTGACAGAAGTATGAGCATATTAGCACAAGCAGTCGTTTGTAAGCTATCTATAGTTCCCAATCCCACCTTCCATGCATTGTCCTTGTCATCCTTAGATGAAATTATTGTTTTCTTTATGCTTGTTTTAAACTAGAGAAATCTTTGAAAATATCGAAAATAATTGATTAGATAAGACATGATATACTTACAATTTATTGAGGATACTATTTTAGATAGAAAAATATGAAAGTCAAGGATTGGAATATAAAATTAGTAAATATAATTGAACGTATCTAGTATTTTCCTTACTGGTATTATAATTATTAATCACACATATATTTTAGTATTATATATTTTTTAGCTTTGATTATCATATTATGTGTTGTTATAGTTATTTTCTCCATTATATTCAATATGCATGGTTGTTTCACCACGATATCTTTTTCATATTTGAATTTATTATACTTACTTGAATCAATAGTCCCATGATTTATAGACATTACATTAGATATGTTTTTATTTTAATTTTTTTTAAAAAAAAGTAAGAAAGAAGAAGTAAAGAACAAAAGATTCACTTGTTAAATTATGGAAAATTAATTTTAGAGCATTTATCGTGAAAAAATCACTGCTTATCTTGAGAGTCAAATAAGTACTACTTTTATCAAAACATTATTTCTAGAATTAAAAGAAATAAGTACTGCTTATTTTTAGTTTTAACTTTAACCTACTATGTTTAAATTATTGAATTAAAAGATATTTTGATACAATTCTACATATCTTTAATTTAAAATTACAAGATTTAATTTTTTTTATCAAATCAAAATTAAAACTGAAAAAATATTGATAAGCAAATAATATTTTACCAATCTTTTAAAATGTTTTTGAATGACAAATTATGAAAAACCAAACAAAAAAAGAAAAGGGGAGAAATATGAAATGACAATAATACCCTTCATTGGGATTGGGATTTAGGAGGGAAGTCGAGCGTGACACGACTCCGAATTGAAATGACAATAATACCCTCATTCCTGAAAATATCATGCATTACGCGTTCGCTTCCACTGGTAGTCCGTTCATCGTTACCACCGCTATAAATACCACTCCATCTTCACCCACCATTCTGTTTTGCTCCATTACAATTTTCCAGAACTCGAAAGAGAAACTTGGCGAGATCTTCATAGGGATAGAGACGTAGTACTTACGTTTCAGAGAATAATTTCTGGTTGATCTATGCAAACGAAGCTCAAATCGTCGATCGAATTGGGAGAATTTGTTGAGTTGATATTCGATCCAGGTTATGATTATGAGCTGGCTTGATAAGCTCCGGTCTTCTTCCAATCTTAGCCGCTTCATTGCCGGCCTTCTCATCTTTATGCTTTATCATTCCTTTCAGTTAATTTCTAATTTCTTAATTCCTATACACCCGTAATTTCCTTCCCCAATCAGCTTCCTGCTCTGTTTTTTTCCATCTCTTCTGTTCAAAAACATTCTCTCCTCTCTTCACGATTCAAACAACGTCGACGTTTTTGTTCACGGATTTCATGGAAATCAAAGATGATGATTCTGGCTCCAGCAATTTATTTGACGGTGAGTTTCCTATTTATCTCGAATTGTTAATTTCTTTGCCTTTTCAGGAAATTGTCATCTGTTTTATTTGAGCTGTTATGAGCCTGTAGGTTTTCAATTAATGATTACTTTGCTGCGTTTGATGTGATCTGTGCGAAACTTAAATGAGCATGACATTTTAACCATTGCGGCATTGCAGTGTTTAGTGAATTATTATTACGTGAAGACAAACAGAAAAAAAACATTGGTGATTGTCAAATTATCGAGGTCATAGTTGTACAAGTCTTAGTTCAGATAGAATTGTTACATTTGACATAAACGATGCTAGAATTCTCTTTCATTCGTCCGGTAATTTAACAAAGATTAAGATGGTATTATGCGCTGCTCCATGTTTGGTATTACTAAATGGGAAGTGAATTGCCTTGGGCAAAATGTTTATCAAACAAGTGTTATGCACAGCTCCATATTTTTCATTTGACATATGCTTTGTCGCTTATTCTAATGATTTCATTGGTGAAACTTATTTTGCTCCTTTCTTTTGCTTGACTAGGCATTTTACCACCCCGCTTAGGTAGGCCGCATAGTTCATCTCCATCTGTAATTGTGATTGGTGGAGGTATCTCAGGGATAGCTGCTGCACGTTTCCTTCACAATGCATCTTTTAAGGTGGGCATACTCAGGATTTAAAACTCTTTCACATGTAACAGCCTTTATTCATTCTTAAAAGAAACGCTTCTTATATTTATCCAGGTGCTCTTGTTGGAGTCGCGGGATAGACTGGGTGGTCGCATACATACTGACTACTCATTTGGTTGCCCAGTTGATATGGGAGCATCATGGTGAGAGAATTTAATCTTTTCCTTCCAAATTATCTTTCCAGAGCTGCACGTTTATACCTATGTAATCTGCAATTTATTGACTCTGATCTTTAAAACATTCTTTTCAGGCTCCATGGGGTGTGTGATGAGAATCCTTTAGCTCCATTAATACGTCGATTAGGGCTCACCCTATATCGCACCAGCGGTGACAACTCAGTGCTCTATGACCATGACTTAGAAAGGTAACCTGGATGACATTACATTGAAAAAATGATTATTATCATGAATTAGTCTGCATTTTCCACACTTTCTCTGCTCCCTCCCTCTCCCTCTCGCTCCATCCATCCATCCACATCCATCCCCCTCCCCCCTACACATAAAATTCCACTCTCTTCTGTCTCACTTAAGTGAATTGGTTTCGAGAGCATTCCGCCAGTTTTTGGCGGCTTTCACTTTCAACCCAATTCACAGCCTACGTGCCATCCATCCCTGTCTGTCTGGTTTCAAAGCTTCCTGCATTTCCTGAATTTTAGCCTGTGCTCTTTTTTCTGTTCCCATTATATTTCTTTGTGCAAATTAAAACGAGATGCTATTAATTAAGTCAAGATCTTAATCATGTTTCCCATTCCTCTTATAGTTTCATGCTGTTTGACATGGATGGTCGTCAAGTTCCTCAAAATACAGTTGTTGAAGTTGGAGATGCATTCAAGAAAATCCTCTGTGAGGTTTGTCTTTAATTTAAACTGCTCATAAATGTTGTGCCTCTTATGATTTTTAAAAGAGACCAGTGATGATTATTTGTATTGCTTATGCAGACTGAGAAAGTAAGGAATGAGCATAGTCATGACCTGTCAGTTCTTCAAGCAATATCTATTGTACTGGACAGGCATCCAGAGTTGAGGTATGCAGTCAAAATGCTTCTCATATGGCCTGCTATTTTCTGTTAAATGTGGAATCTGGTTATACATGCAGATACGTATTGAATTATTTGATCTGTAGGCAAAAAGGACTTTCCCATGAGGTGTTGCAATGGTACATATGCAGAATGGAGGCATGGTTCGCTGCAGATGCAGACACGATCTCTCTGAAAACCTGGGATCAGGCAAGTGTTTTTTCATTTGCTGTTATTATATACAGTTTATTGGGTTCTTGGTGCAGTTCTCAATTTCATTATCTTCCTCAGTTGAAGTCTTATTTCGAAATAAGAAACTTCTGAAGGGATAAAAAAAGGGATTTACAACATATTGTTATAGTTAGCAGTCACTTATTTTGACTTATTCCCACATTGCAAATTGGGCACAACCATTTGATAATATATCCGTGAAAATATATGAAAAATTGAATTGCTTCCAGGTAAGTAATACTGATAGTTATATTGTGCATGCAGGAACAAGTTCTCACTGGTGGTCATGGACTTATGGTGCAAGGTTACCACCCAGTCATAAAGGCATTATCAAAAGACATTGATATCCGTTTAAATCACAGGTGCAGATGGGTTTCTCTAAAATTTGGAAGTTCTACCTTTTCTCTTTGTCTCTCAATACAGCTGCAATGACTTAATCCATATGAATTTTAACAATCCTATTTCTATTTTGAGAAATGAGGTCACCTTTTTTACACTTCTTGTTACTTGTTTTACTATATTGAATCAAAATGTAGTTCATTTCCTCCGTAGAGTTTTTTTAGTTACACCTCAGCAGCCAAGCATATTGTTTCTTTCCTGTATGGTATTTTCCAAACCATTGTTTATAAAATGCTTTAAGGTCTGGATACATCCTACCCTCCCTAGACCCCACATTACAGTGCCAATATGTTGTTGTTTATAAAGTACTTTCTAATTTTTTTGAAGAAACTAATTATTTTGTATGGATGTAATTTTATTAGGGTCAAGAGGATTACAAATGGGTATAACAAGGTGATGGTTACAGTTGAGGATGGGAGAAATTTTATTGCAGATGCTGCTATTATAACTGTGCCTCTAGGTGTTCTGAAAGCCAACTTGATTGACTTTGAACCAAAATTGCCAGAATGGAAGCAATCTGCAATAGCAGATCTTGGTGTAGGCAATGAAAACAAGATTGCATTACGATTTGATAATGTATTTTGGCCAAACGTGGAATTGTTAGGTGTTGTTGCACCCACTTCATATGCTTGTGGTTATTTTCTTAACCTCCACAAGGCAACAGGCCATCCTGTCCTTGTTTATATGGCTGCTGGAAGACTTGCTTGTGACCTAGAGAAATTATCAGATGAATCTGCCACTGAGTTTGCAATGCTGCAGTTGAAGAAGATGTTCCCTGATGCCACTAAGCCTGTAAGTGATCTCCGCTCCTACACTAATTGAATTATGACTCTTAGCTAGTGACATGCATGAGAAAGGACTGAATGTCTAGTGTTGAACACATGATAATTTACTTTGGTTCAATTGGTGAGTTCACATTTCATGTCGATTATTACAGTTTGATAATTGTTCACTTATACTTCCCCTTAACCCTAAGAAGGTAAAACAATCAGATGGAAAAGAGCGAAATATAAAAAAATAGAAGGGAAAATGAGGAAGCACCTCCGTCTTCTATCACTTTCTTTAGTTTCTTTTCTTATTTTGAAAATTTTCATTGATTACAAGAAAACTACATGCAATCCTGCAAATGTTTAACACTCCTATAATGTAAACTTAGTTAAAAAGCTGTATTCAGTAATCAGAGAATGCTAATTGCTAGCTTGAAAGCACTTGTAAGGTCTCTAATTTATCATCTGGTACATTGTACAGGTTCAGTATCTTGTATCTCACTGGGGTACTGATCCGGACACTCTTGGATGTTATTCCTATGACTTGGTTGGAAAACCAACTGATGCTTATGATAGGCTTCGGGCACCAATTGGTAATCTATTCTTTGGAGGGGAAGCTGTGAGCAGTGATGATCATCAGGGGTCGGTTCATGGTGCGTATGAAGCTGGAATTATGGCTGGTGAAACATGCCGCCGACATCTCATCAAAAGACATGGAAGTCTGGAAATGGCTCAGGCTGTTTCCTATAGGGAGGAGACTCTTGAAGCCACAGTTCCTCTTCGGATTTCAAGAATGTGATATGTTTTCTCTGAATTTGCAAGTTTCATTTAAAAAAAATTGTGTTCCAGTATAATACTGGAAAAAGAACAAACTATTGCTGAATTGTATTTGCAAGTCTCGTTTCAAGTAAATTAGTGTGTCCCAGTTTGTACTTTGTAGTGATACTTTATATAAATTAAATAATGTTTATGTTTCCATTACAAAATGTCAAACAATAAATGTCAAACAATATCTATCATGTTATAAAACTGAATCTTAAATTAACTAGAATTTAAGGCGGAACAACAAAAGCATAAGAAGAGGAGAATAATCTCAAATATATTTCTAATTCTACCTCTACATTAAAGGAACAAATGACTCCTTTTATAGCCAAATAAAGTAGAAACAATGTTTAGTGCACAACATTAATGCTCCACTTAAACAATTA